>PVIJ01002223.1:0-167411 GCA_004024925.1 Scalopus aquaticus | reverse complement strand
AACAACAAATGCTGGAAAGGATGTGGAGAAAAAGGAACTCTTCTACACTGCTGGTGGGAATGTGAACTGGTCCAACCACTATGGAAAGCTGTATGGCGATTCCTCAAATTGCTAAACATGGAGCTCCCATACGACCCAGCAATACCACTTTTGGGAATCTACCCAAAGGACACAAAAACACTAATCCAAAAGGATACATGCACCCGTATGTTCATTGCGGCACTGTTCACAATAGCAAAGGTATGGAAGCAACCCAGATGTCCAAAAATAGATGACTGGATTAAGAAGATGTGGTACATATACACAATGGAATACTATTCAGCATTCAAAGAAGATAAACACATGCAATTTGCAGCGACATGGATGGAATCAGAAGGGATCATACTCAGCGAAACAAGCCAGAAAGAAAGAGAAAAATATCGAATGGTTTCACTTATAACAGGACTATAAGGAAACCAAACAGGAGAGAGACACTTGGGGGGGTGGGGGGAAGGGGGAGGATAAGGGCACAAAATGGAGTAGAAAAGGACACAAGGGACCATGGAGATGGATCAAGGGTGAATTGGTGGTGGGTTACCCAAGGGGAATACAAAATGTAAAAGATATAAATAACAATAAAAATATCTATTAATATATATATATATATATATATATATATATATATATATATATATATATATAAAATGTTCATTTTGGGGCAAAATTGAAAGAAGTTCAGTTAAAGATTACTCTCCAATATGTGTCAGAAATACAAGTATTATGTTAACATAATACAAATAACATATAATATAAATACAACATAACAAATATAATCATCTATTGTAAAAATAATTGTAAGGTTGACATGTACCGTCCTGAGAGGTCAAGTATTTTCAGATGCACCCTCCTGAACAGCAAACACCAACAACGACAAAGACGCCCAGCTCCAGATCCACTCATGCTCTGAGACTCCAACTTCATCTGAATTAAGCTCTGCTTCTTGACTTCATGACGTTCCACTAGTGTCGGGCTAAGAGTCCTCAGCTCACTTAGTAATGTACGAACGCTAAAATCTGGCAGGTATTTTCAGGATTATTGCTGCCAAATCAGAAAACTCAAAAAGGCTGAGTTGTGAGAGATTTGGTTCTCAGTTCACAATATGAATGGCACACTAATTATTTAAATGAGTAAAACAACAAGGAGATTAAAAGCAAATGAACAAAAAGCTTCTAATGCTGGTAAAACCCTCTAAGACAGGGGACTGCATTTTTTCACACCACACCCTCATTCACCACACACCACACACCACACACACACACAGCCTGTACATACCCCAGGAGGGCTGGTGAAAATAGATGTTTAAAGGAGAGGGGGAGGGAAAGGGCTTATAAGTTGTCAGTGGTCAAACATGAAAAATGGGATTTCAATTCTGTATACCTGAAATCTATTTGATGTTGTAAACTAATGTTAACTCAAAAATTTTAAGAAAATAAGATGCTTAAATGCCACCAAACATACACTTGAAGTTGTACAAAATAAATTTTAAAGTGCCACTTATTTAATGTTTTGTTTCATATATTACATGTTGAAATCGTAGTTATACTGGCTTAAGAAGCATAAAAAGCAAAACTTTTCATCCCTCAATCACAAGTCCAGAATACGTGACTTGCGTAGGATCTGCTGAATTGTATAAGCCAGTCACCCTAAAGTCTTCTTATCTATGCATAAATGGTAACACCTGCACTGCTGGCTGCAACTAATTCTTTACAATGATCAAAACATGAAGTTATACTAAATAAGAACCTAAACAGGAAGTGGCCCATTCCTTCACATTCCCGTCTTAGCTCTGCCCAGGACCTCCTCAACTTGCTATGCATATCAAAATCTAAGAAACTGAATTTACCAGCTACACTGTCATCACTAGCATCAACCATGAAAACAGAATAATTCCAACGAGATTACTCCTCTACAATGGTAGCTCAATGAGCCAAATCTGCTCCATGTGACAAGAGAACACATAAACTTCCCTACCCTAGCTAATGGCTAAAGATTTTCCAATAGTGGATATTCCCTTTCATTCCAAAGTTAGATCTAAAATATAAAATGCAATACCCTAAAGAAAGTAAAAGACTAAAGTTTATTCTAAATTCTCAATCCCATCCTCTCTTCCCATCACAAACATTGGCCCCTCTCTTCAGCACACTTGATCCTTTTCTGCTGGATCATCTCCTTTGGCACAGTAGCATAACTTACATTCCCATATAGAAACTATCCCCTTCACCCACATTTACCTCCTACCACAACGCTTTGGAGTCCTTTACAACAAAAATTCTTGAAAGCTGCAATCCGAGTTGCTTGTCTGTACTTCTCACCTTCCGGCTTTCCTCAAACTACTCCAGTTGAGCTTCGATCTCCATCATTACGCTAAGATTGCATCAGTCGAGGTCACCAAGCACTTCCTGCTGCCCTACCCAGCAGTCACTTCTTGGTTCTTATTTGACTTCCCCACAGTGTTGAGTACAGCTGACCATTTTCTTCTTGAAGTGCTTCATTCCTCCCTGTTCTCTGTGACAACAAAGCTTCCTGGATTTCTCTTTGATCTTAGAGGCTACACCTTCACAGTGACCTCCCTTCCATTCACTTCCGTCTATACATCAAAATCTACATTTCTAGTCCTGGAGTCCCCGAGAACCTCAGATTTATATTTAATTTACCAATTACCAACCTGACATCTTCATTTGCATGTCTAACAGGTATTTCAACCATAACATGACTGAAACAGGATTCTAAGATACTCCCCTAAAACTTGTTCTGTACCTAGTCTTTGTTATCTGAGGAAATGGCCTCACCATCCCCCTAGCTGCTCTGTCAAAAATCTGTAAGTTATCTGTGATTCATTCCTCTCTCATACCTAAAATCTAACATGCCATCATGTTCTTTTGCACTACACTTCAAAATATCCTAAACCTGAATAGTCAAGTCTCTATTTCATTCCTCTCCTATTAATGTAGGCAATTGACTGTCCCACTAAGAGCCCTGATTTTTCCAAACCTACCTGTATCCCTTCTCATCTCTCTGTATCTCTGCCCTTTGGCAATGCCCTCCCACACGAACCATGGGTATACTCAAGTAACTTACTTTGACCAAAAGGACAACAGCAAACTAGCTTTAAAATAAGCTTATTTCTACTTCCTCTCTTGTTTCTTTGCAATCACCATAAGAATATCACTGGGACAGTGTGAGAATCAGTCCAGGTTAGCCCAGAAAAAGGATGTAACAGAAACACAGAGGAGAGCAGAGCTGTCGCAGCAGTTGTAGGCAGCTTCGTCACAAACATTTTTAGCTCATAACTAATTGGTCATAAGACAATTTTGCCATAAAAGAGAAAAAAATTAAGTAGCTGGTAGTTTGGTTTCACTTCTCCATTAACGAATCAATCAACCCCCTCCTTTTAAAGTATTGAAGCTAGGTGTCAGTTTGGTTTCATTTCTCCATTGACGAAATAAGAAACCACTCTTTGTAAATGGACATATTATTATTTTCTAGTATAATAGTATGATCTCGCTTTATTCTCTCTAATGTCACACTTTTAGTAAATCTGATCACTGAAAAACAACATAAAATATGTGAAACTATGATCCAAAAAGACCAGGCAGACAAGTGGCTAGATACATCCATAAAGGAAAATCAGTTTTTTGTGTGGTATTGCCAAAGTTTTTAATGTACTTGAATACATTGTACTTTTCACACAATATATTCATATTTAAATACTTTATACTTGTGTTTTTAATTTTGTTGTTATTCATGTTTCCTTTTTATTGTATTTTTAGTCATTTTTTTTTAACTGAAACTCTAGGAATTCAAAGCCCCCATGTCCCTTATCTTTTTATAGACACCAATTTTTCTGCTGAACTTTATCCAAATGAACCTGTATGAGCCGACTGCTATCCAGTTTCACACAGATTCTCGCAATTTCACTTGGAAAGATCTGGACCCCCAGGATGGATCATGCACAGTGTGGCTCCCAAACCCCATTGCTTACTTTTTGTGCAGCTTTTCCAAGTTGCCTTAGGCCAAGTTCTCCTCTAAACAATAAAGATGACATTCTACCCATTGAATTTCTCCACGTATTCGCTGGACTAAGGTTTTCTGGAAAGATTTCAGTTGAGACGGGAACAAAAATTATAAAGCCTTTCCAATCACCACCAACTTCAATTTCCTTAGCTGCTATTACACATAGTTCCCTCAGCTGGACTGTGAGGTCCAAGTTCATCTCCAGCTCAAAGGAGCCTGAGAAATGTGCAAGTGGAACTGGTCAGGCTTCTCACCATTGGGCTTCAGTCTTCACACTCAACCTCAACACAACCTTCTCCTTCTTGGAGACCAGCCCAGAAGAGGCCTAGGTCTCGAGAGAATACATAATTCAATTTTTCATGTTTCATAAAGCCATTTTGAATGTTTTCTTTTTCAGTCTTTTCTACCACAAAAGAAAACCAGTTCATGTTTCATTATATCCTTTGAATGTACCTCTTTTAGCTTTAGTTCTTTTCTTTTATTTCAAAATTGTCAATTAATTATGTGTTGAAAATGTCTGCAACAAACTGCTTGTAGCAAACCTGTCTGACCTGGTTCCATCCATCTTAGTCCTAAACAGTCAACAGCAGACTGGCTCTCCAAACACATCAGAGTACCCAGCAATACTGTAGAGCCACCGGCCTGACCCACAGCCAACCACAAATACATGGGCAAACCCAGTCAAAATCAGATGAGCCTAGCCCACATCAGTACTATCCAGTCATCACATCAACTCACGAACAAAAATAAATTCTTATTCTTGTGTGCCACCATTCATGGGGATGCTTGTGACACGGCATTGCTGTGGCAATAACTGTTACAGCCACCATCATCTCTAGTAAGGATCACTGCAATATCTTCCTAATAGGTCTTGATATTCCTTTCTTATCTTTTTATAATCCTTTGTCCATTGATAAATCAATACAAACTTTAAAAACATAAATCCACTCATGTCCTCAGAGTACTAAAACCCTCCACTGGCTTCTTTGTACTTAGACTAGAACCCAGATTCCTTAACCAATACACAACCTTTATCTCCAACAACACCTAGTACTACTCTCCCCCGGCCAAATAGGATCCAACCACACCAGCCTTCTCCCCGTCCTTCAAGCACAGCAAACTCATGGCTGGGATCTTTGTACTTGATGGTTCCCCAAGATCATTCCATTGCTCTTTCCATCATTCCATCATTCCATTGCTCTTTCTCACTCTCTAGTCAGCAATATCTCCACTAAAAATTTCAGTTGAAATGTCACTTTCACCAGAAGACCTTCTTTTGATCACCCAATCTAAAGTAGACAGTCACTCTCAGATCTCTATTCTTTGGGTGGTACTTATCACTACGTGATATTTTTCCTGGTTTTTTTTTTTTTTAATTGTGTGTTCTCCTCACCTGTGAGTTCCAAGTGAGCAGAAACCTAGTCTGTGTATTCACTGCTGCATCTTTGGCTCCTAAAACAGTTCCTTCACATAATAGGCCCTCCTTTTTGATGAATCCTACCTGATTTATGGAACAAATGGAAGATCAAATCACCTCTGAATCAGATTTCTACAAGCAGAAGGAGAAGCAAGCTGCCATGAAAAGGCAGAAAAGACTAATTCTGGAAAGGACTTCTAGAAGCAGAGAGAACATTTTACCTAATAAAGAACAAAGTTATAAGTTTGGACTTCTGGAGACAACCTAGAATGGAAGCTTGGCTCTGCTCCTTCGTACCTCTATAAACATGGACATGCTACTCACTCTCTAAGCTTGTTTTACTCATCTATAAAACAAAGCAATAATAACAACTTCATAAAGCTATAATAATAATTAAGTAAAGAAATATATGAAGTGCTGAACATGGTATTTAGATAATAGTAAATAGTCAACGTTAGTGCCACCAATGGTGGTGGTAGTGGTGTTACGTAGGTCAGTTTTGCTATTAGTATTGACTAAAAGGGCAAAATCCAAGGTATCTCACCCAATCTGTTGAGTTTACCTAATTTTTTTCCCCACAATTTTCAGGCATTTCACATTGTCACTTCTTACCAAGAATGGAATGAGCACAGGACATGGAGCCAAAAGAGCCTGGTTCTGGCTCTGAATCCTCCACTAACTAGTAGGGTGACCCTGGGCAAGTTACTAACTTCCCAGACTTGAAAGTTACCTTGTCATCAACTCTGTTCATGCCAAGGCAGAAGGTGCAGGAAACATTCGGTGAAGAGGTGGAGGCATCTGTTCCAGAGCACAAACAGCAATATCTCAAACCTTAACTCAAGGCTTCCCAAACTGCTTCTAGAACACTAGGACCTGTCAGATTTTACTTCACCATGACCTCATAAGAACAGAGACATGGTGATTTTATTCTCCACTGTAAGAACAGTGGTCAGCATAGTATCCATACTACTACAATGTTTACTTGTTGAATAAATGAATGAACAAGTGTATTTGGGAAAAGGTAGTTAAACAATGCCAAACTGGTTTCTTGAGTGCATTTCTCAGAGTATTTAATGTGTGAAGATGCTCTGTGAATCATATAGAAGGCAGCATTTCCTAACCTTACTTGATCATAGAACTCATTCTATTTCCTTTGAACCTTATTAATATCTCCCAGAGTTGTAGCATTCTATAAAACACAGTTTGCGAAACATCTTAAGCTTATATAAGTCATTTAAGTCATTTTTACCACCATAAAATATACATGTTATCTTACTCTTTATACACAGGTAATTAAAAGACCAAGTAATTTGATTCATATCTAGTATACAGCTGTTTTCTTCCAAGTGTACTTCAGATCTCCCATCACCAGGCAAAGCCTTAGTCTCTCTCCTATATCCCAAATAGTGGGTGCCTAGCCTGGTTCCTCTGTCCTGTTCTTCTCCCTCATAACCAGTCTACTCTGCAAATCCTTCTACTTTTTCTTCCACTCTCTCTTTTCTCTACATACCAGGCTTATTATGATCTTCCTTAAACTGCTTTACAATCATATTTTTTTTTCTTTATCCCTTATTTGGTTCCCCTATATTCCTCCTATAAGTGAAACTGACTGATATTTTTCTTTTTCCTTCTGGCTTATTTCACTAAGCATAATCCCTTCTAGCTCCATCCATGTTGCTGCAAATGGCATGAGTTTATCTTTTTTGATTGCTGAATAGTATTCCACTGTGTATATATACCACATCTTCTTGATCCAGTCATCTATTTTTGGGCATTTGGGTTGCTGCCATATCTTACCTACTATAAATAGTGCTGCAATAAACATAGGGGTGCTGGTATAGTAAAATCCTTTTTAATGCCAATTCTCCTCAATACTGAACAGAAAGCAATAAAACAGCCACTGAAACTTTTTTAAAAAAATACTTCTTTTCCTTTTTGTAATAAAGTGTGACCCATCTCCTGTATTCTCCTACCAGGATCCTCCTTAGAGTCATTCCTTAATCTCAAGTAAACAGAATCATGCTAAATGCAATTTGATTACCCCTTCCCTTCCTAACACTCACTTATTTCCAAGTGCCCCAATAAGTAAATACAATGGAACTTTTCATATCTCCATGTCTATGCTTGAGTTGTTCTCTCTACCTGAAAGAGTACCTATTGAAATCTTACTCATTTTTCAACATCCTGATCACAAATAATCTCTTTTAGAGTCTTCTCTTATTTTCTACCTGACACAATTAACTTCTGCTCTTAACTACTGGCAATTGCAAGGCAACTGCCCAACTAAATGCAGATCTAGAAACTTAGCTGCATGTATGAGTGCAGAGATGGGAGAAATGGGAGAGAAAACTGTGAGCCAGGTAACTGTAGCAGGGAGAATAATAATTTGATGGCTAAAGGAGAGAACAGGAGGGTATTTGTGTGAATGACCTGAACTCTAAAGGAGAAAGAGTTTTTGTATGACCTGAAAGCAGCAATGAGAAGCCAGGAGAAGGCCACCGCAGAAAGAGCTGCAGAGAGGGGAGAGTTCCTACTCTGTGAGAAGGCTGGGTGTGGAGGGTTGATTCACAATGGAACAATGCTCTCAGAGGGTCACGGGAAAGATATGGGAAGGAATCCAGTAGAAGGATGGAAATTCAGAATCATAGGGAAGTTCAGAGCCCTCAAGAAGCTGATCAGAAAGGTTGGTAGCCAAGGAAACCAGGGATAAGAGAAAAAGGTTTGGTTTAAACTGGCTGAGATCCCAGATGGTGTTAAGAGGCCAGATGAGTTAAGCATTCAACAGTCTTTGATCTGCATTCAAAGAGAAGGTTGAGTAATTTTTCTAAGATCTATGAAGAACAGATTTCTCTAATATTCCACTCATGGCAGATTCTTTATCCCTGTGTGTGGGCTATGCCATGAGGGTGAAAGGTGCAGGGAGAGTTGAGGACAGACTAGGTGTGGTATCTCCTTTCACTGGGGTAGGGCTCATAGACCTAAAAGAGAAGAATCCAGCTGAATATGGCATAGAGTAGTATACAGTGGTCAAAGGCACAGTGTAGGCAACCCTAGGCCACAAGACATAATGGACTCATGCAAAGGACAGATAGAGAATGAAAATGGGGAATACAAGATAAAAACACTCATTTTCTGAAAAGTCTACATATTGAGAAGCACTCTGTCCATTGCAAATAACTAGATTTAAGCAGACAAAAACAAAAAATGTATTTTCCCACATAACCAAGAAGTCCTGGGGTGCTTCAGGGGCACCTGAACCCTGCCTGGGTTTCAAATAAAGCTGGGTGCTCACTGCCACTCAGTGCTACTTCTCACAGCATGACAGTCTCCTTCATTCTCTCCTACTGCAAACAGCTTCCCCCAACTAGTGGAGCAAGATGGGCACCAGCAGCCCCAGGTTACCTCACTCCAGCAAGAAAAAAAAAATGTCCCAGAGGAAAAGCCTGGTCTCCTAACCTCTGGCAGAAAAGGAGCCTAACTGAGTCAGCCTGGCTCACACATCACCAATGAACCAATCACTTCTCAGATTGGCCAAAGCTGAGTCACATGATCATCCCTGGGATTAGTGTCAAACACACGCAAACCACATGAATTGGGGACAGAGAAGTTCTGCAAACAAATAAGTCCACTACACTGTGGTCACTTGTCAGTCAGGTCCCAGATACTAAAAAGAAGACCACTCCTGGTACTTAAAACATGCAGGGCTTTGAAGTCAGACAGAACTGCTTTTAAATTTCAGCTTTGGCACTTACTAGCTACACGACCTCAGGTAAATTAATTAATTTCTCATTGCTTCATTTTCCTCCTTATAAAATGGAGATAATAGTACCTGCCTCCCGGAGATGTCTGGAAGGATTAAATGAAATAATGCACATAAATTGCTAAGCACAATGCTTGACACAAAGTGATCAATAAATAGCTATTATTAGTAATAGTAACAATTATGGTTACTTAGAACAAGGGTGCCACATGAAGGGTAAGTTGTGACTCAGTGAAAGAGAGCGCTGTGTCAGCACTTGGATAAATCAGGCCTGGGTCAAGTTCCCTTAAAGGCAACTCAGGACACAAAGCAAGGCCCAAGTGAACATGGAGATAATTCGAATCAATAAAAGTGTTGAGCACCAAGTGTGCACCATGCCCTAGGGGTACAATTATGAATGAGACACATATGGTTCCAAGGTAAACTATCACACAGAGTGCAAGGCTGCCATGGCTCTCTGACATTACTTTGGGGTTGGAGAGGCTGATGTAGGCTGCTTTCTTACTTTCAGCGATAGCCTGTGGACACTGCGAGGTTCGGAGAACAATGCAGCGGACCCAACTGTTGGAGTGCTAGCAAGGAACAGATGGGCTACAATCTCCCCCCATAAAACCCTTTCCATGAATTAGGAAAGTGTCTCTTCCTTTAAAAACTTCAATTCCATCTTCCAAAAAACTGCCAGAGTAAATAAACAAATCTACTAGATTTGCAATGTGAATGCCACAGCAAGTTTGGAGAATATAGCCTCTACAGATTTTCATAATAGCCCTGGGCACAAGCAGGGAAAATGAGATGGGGCCAACTGGGGGTGGGGCAGGGATGGAGTATCTGGGAGTCCCCAGCCCTTTGGAGACAGAGATACCCATAGAGCAATAGCATTCAATTTGGTAGCCACTCACCACAAACGTAGCTAGTGCAACTGAAAAAATAAATTTTTAACTTTTAAAAATTTTATTAATTTTAATATAAATTTAAAACTGAAGCAGTATACCCAATGACAAAGGAGTGGATTAAGAAGATGTGGTATATACACACAATAGAATACTACTCAGCTATTAAAAAAAAAAGATGAAATCTTTCCATTTGTAACAACATAGATAGAACTAATTTGGGATTATGCTAAGCCAAACAATCCAGAGGAAAAAGACAAACATCCAGATAATTTCACGGAATACTAAGAAACAAAACAAAGGAACCGATAAATCTAAACCAAAACAAGTCCAAGAAATCTGACTGTAAAACTGAAGCTACTTCGGTGGGGGGGGATTCAATGGACTATGGTGGAGGACAATGGATACTTCATTTATGGGTGTGGTGTGGTAACATACATCTGACGAGGTAAATTTATACCTCCAAATCACAGGATCTTGTAAACCAACGTTACCTTAATAAAAACAATGCAATCAAAATAAATAAATAAAATAAAACTGAAGCAATATGACATATTTTTCCATTAAATAGAACTTTGTTTTTTAGGACTTTATTTCACTTAATCCACTGCACTGCGCAAGATATTGTAGGCATTGTATGGTCTGGCCTGATGTGGTATTGTATAGTACTGACTGTATGTCTCAAGTTCCTGAGTTGTTTCTGATATCTCATTAATATTTTTAACATGATTATATGGTAGAATTATGTTTTTGATACAATAGATTACACAAAACATATCAATACTATTACAATTAATTTCACCTGCTTTGTTTTTGCTTTTTTTTAAGACTTATTTTTTATTTATACATACAAGCTGGGGTACAGGCCAGAGGCAGGGGGCGGCGAGAGGGTTCACCAGAGACCGAGCGGGTAGCAGAACAGGCAGATCAGAAATACACTGCTGAGAGGAGCAGCGGGCAAGACAGGAGAGGTCTGCCACGCCATGCGGGACTCTCCCTGGCTGGGGCATCGAACCCGCGTCACCGCTGCCGACAGCTCCACAGCGCAGCGCCTAACCGCTGCGCCACCGGGGAGGCCCTGTTTTTGCTATTTTTAATGTGGCTACTAGAAAGTTTCACAAGAATATTTCTATTTGACAGTGATGCTATCAAGACATCTTGGGTTAATGGACTTGGGCCCTATAAGGTTAAGGGACTTGGTGTGATACCCAGGGGAACAGGGTGTTTTAGTTTTGCTTAAAGCAAAACTTTATGCTTCCATCTAGGTTGTCCAACTCTGTTTACTAATGGGGGAAAATAAGAGGGAAAGGAGAAAACAGCTCAGTAGAGCTATGAAAGCAAGTTCTGAAGTCAGACTGTATTGTTCTGAACCTGGCTCCTCTCCTTACCAAACTTCCATGAATCTTCCATGAATCTCTCTTCCATGAATCCTCTTTGTTCATCTGTAAAATATTGAAAGCAATCTTGCATGCCTCACAGGACTGTTGAAAGGATTAAATAAGATAATCCAAATCAAGAACTTATCATGGGCCCTGGGATAGCATATGTGCTCAATAAACATTAACTATCATTGGTAAGTGGAGCATTATTTTGGAACAAAGAAGGTGGAAATGAATGGTCTCCCTGTCATCACTGAGTTCAGTTTGTATATCGTAACCACATGTCTCCTTAGCATTTATCTCTGCAGACTGAAGAAATAAATAGAAGTTCTTTTCTGAAGCTTCTGTGCCACTGAAAAATTTGTCTGCTTTTCAAAATAAAAACACTAGCTTGAAAAAAAACGTGCACCCCATGTTATAACAGCCAAGATATGGAAACAACCCAATAATCCATCAACACATAAGAAGTAGTGGGGGGGGGGGATAGGGGAGACACACACACGATAGAATATTACTTGACCAGAAAAAATGAGGCAATCCTACCTTTACACATGGATGGGCCTTGAGGGAATTATGCTAACTGAAATTAGTGAAAGACAGAGAAACAAATTCTACTTCTATGGGGAATCTAATTTTACAAAAGACAACCAAATACATACAAAAAGAGATAAAATTTGTGGTTACCAGGATAAGAAGAAAGGGAATTGGGGAAAGAGGTTAAAAAGTACAAACTTCCAGTTATAAGTAAGTCCTAGGGATGAAATGTACCATATGATTATAGTTAACACCACTGTGTGCTATACAAGAAAAGAGTTGAGAAAGTAGATCTTAAGAGTTCTCATCACAAGGGAAAAGTTTTGCTTTTCCCTTTTACTAAATCTATGCATGATAATGGATGCTAAATAAAATTAGTGCAGTAACCATTTCACATAAAATAGAAGTCAAATCATTATGCTGTACACTTTATACTACACAATGATATATGTCAATTATAACTCAATAATAATAGAAAAAATTATTTTCTTTTGTCAAAGTTCATTATGTCTTTAGGTATTGATGAAAACTGCTGAAACTTAAATGCCAAAGCACCATGAAAACAGGTAGGTTGGCATTTCTGAATTATCTCTAACAATAGCTAACATTTAGTTAGCATTTTTGTTCCAAATCACACATGTAAAGAATGTCTTCAGTTAAGAGTTTACAATAACATCTGATCTCTTACTTGAGTAAAAAACTGGACTGTCCATCTGTATATTCACTAAAATGCATTCCTTATCACTTTCCTCCCATTTTGCATAGACCTGAGACCAACAGTTTGTCTTTCCAACATTCCAAAAGGTTTATGTTGACTCTAAATTTGGACATTACACTATGGATACCCTCTTTGACATTGCTTATTTTAAAAAGTAAGTAATCTAGTTCAACCGCATTTACATGTTCTGAAATACTCATCTATGCCTAATCTTCATTCTGTCTTTCGGTTCCCTTATTCCTGGCTCTTAAAAACATTTTTTCAAACCTCCACTGACTCAATTTATTTAGTACCCTTTCAAAATCACTTCCACCATTATTTAATGCTCTTTAAGAATTCCAATGAACTTATCAAACATTCAATTTTCTGACAAAACAGTACCATGTTCCCTGCTATTTTATCTTTGTTTAAAAACTGTAAACTCCACTTTCCCTATATATACACATTTGTGTAGCATTTTTTTTCAGATTCCACTTAATCCACAAAATGCAAGAAAAACTCCAAAGACAATCATACTCAGTGAAATAAGCCAGAAAGAAAAAGAAAAATATCGAATGGTTTCACTTATAACAGGACTATAGGGAGGCTGGGTGGGAGAGAGACACTCAGCGGTGGGGGGTGGTGAGGGGAGGGGAGGATAAGGGCACAAAATGGAAGAGAGGAGAATACAGGGGATCATGGAGATGGATCACGGGTGAATTGGTGGTGGGCTGCCCAAGGGGAATACAAAATGTAAAAGACATAAATAACAATAAAAAAAAAACTCCAAAGACACTACATTAAGTTTACCCTCTGATTCTTAGCAAGTCATTATCTTCTATGAGCCTCAATTTTCTCATCTATAAAATGGGCATAATACAGCTGCTCTTTGCCAAACAGAACAAGCCATTTCATTATTCAGGTATGTGTATAAAACATTCTGAAGAAAGCTCAAAGTCCTTTATAAGCATTAGGCCATGAATCTTTCTGAAGTGGACTATTAATGAGGTGTCATTATGCTCTGTTTAACAGATGGGAAACCTGAGGCATGGGATTATAATATCAGTTCATTGTTGACTTAGAAATCTAGTCCTAGCTTTAAACATATAACATGTTAAACATAAAACATAACATCTTGAGAGATGTCAGAGGAAAATCTGAACAGGAATTTTCTCTGCTGTAGGTCTTTATCATGAACTTTATTAATGCAAAAGTCTCTAGTGCTGCTGCCCTGCTCATCCTACTTCCTCATGCAGTCCAGGAGTGGGAAAATGGTATGAAGACTTGAGTTCCCTTGGACAGGATCATGCCTTCCCCACTCACAGGAAGGTTTATAAAGTCTACACCAGGTACTGAAGTCAAATGCAATTTCACAGATACCGTAACACCTTTCCAACTTTTGTTACTGATTCCTGGAAACCTTTAATACCAGACATCCAACAAAATGAAATGAGGTTAGACATTACCAACAAGAACACACACACACACACACACGGATTATAGAATTTGGAATTACATAAACAATTGCACATAATGCTACTCAAGTTAATTATTTCCTAGAAACTGGCAAAACAACAAAAACTCAGACTCTGAAAAAAGAATCTATGGTGGGTGGAAGGGAAGTAAAAATGGGCAGGGAGGGAATGAGATCAGGTATTGGATAATTCCATTAGCGCTCTGGTAAAGGATGATGGGAGCATATGAATGTATGGAAGTGTGAAGTTGTAGCACCAAAATATTATATTTATATTAAAAAGACTGGCAAGTCCATAAAATCTGAGCAAAAAATTATTATTATTTAGAAAGTGGCTAAAAAAATTTTAAAGTGAAATGAAGACTGAGATAACTAAAAGAGGCTTATCCAGATTCTCAGGAATGTTTTGGGACCATTTTCAACTCCTTCATTGTAAACTTCACCATTGTTTACATTTTTCAACAATGAATATAGGCAATATAGAAAACAGTGAATATAGAAAAACGAAATGATCTTTTTTTTTAAAAGTAATGGCAGAGAATTGGACATTGTTAGTATCCCAAGATCCATCCTTTTGGTCTGAGAGAGGCAGGAGGATGCATCACTAGTTCTGAGCCTAACAAACGTCTTCCACCTATTTCCAGACAACAAGAATTCTTTAATGTAATGCTGTTTAAATATGTGAAAAGTAAGTTAACAGTCCTTAAAAAAAATTCATACCTAAATTTACATATCTGGCACCATTCATAATTCATCTAAACTGCATTTCGTTTTCCCTGCATTGTTAAAGGATCAAGCATTTTTATCACTCAAAGCCAGAAAAGAAAAAAGAAAACCATCTGCCTTCTATGAAACAAAAATAACCTCAATCGTAAAAACTAACTTCACCACAAGTTTAAATTATATTTGCAGAAAAATAAACTTTGAAATCACTCCTTTGTAGGGAAAAAAGCCACCGTTTCATTTTCAGGGCAATCATGTGGAGATCCCACAAGTCGTGGTTGAAACATAATATTGGGGGATACGTGAGGACTGGAGAGTTTCTAAGAGCAGAGTAACAGAAAAAAAGAATTGCTGGATCTCTATGCAGGATAAAGAAAAGAAGATAAAAGTTCTCCTATTAAATCAGGCTAGAAGTTCACAAAAATGAAGATAAAGGGAATAGGATATCTGACAGGAAGTATACATTACTAGTATTCCCTAAAATATGTGACAATTTAAAGTCTGCCACTTTGATACTCTGCAGTTAAGCCTTCCAAAGCTTTTAAATTTAAAAAATAAATGGCAAATAGTTACGAAGTACTGAACTCCAACCCAGGGTCTTCATCCTTTAAAAACATAAAAGTCAAAAAAATAAAATAAAAGCAGAAAACGCACCAGTCTGGATACCTAATCAGTATATACTTCCCTCCCTCCTACAAGCACCTCTACTTAACTATAAAAGCCAAGACAATCACAGTGCTATTCTAAGAAGAAATACATGGGTGGAAAATAATAGCAATAATTATACTAATAATAAATGCTGTCCTTTCAAAAATGTTTTCAATGAGGAGTATTTCCAAATGATATGAGAAACAGTACACTTGGAAAAACTTAAATTGAACATTCTATGCTTCAGTCTATAGAGCCAAAGTGAAATGGAAGTCTAAACAATGAATTGCCACTAGTGACTACAACTTGGATAATTACGACCAAATAATTGTCTTTTTTCTTTATTGCAAAATGTCCACAGGCATCTGAAAAATACATTCATACCCTGAACAAGTATTTATCAGGTATTGTGCTTTTCCCTGAGTTTATAATCCAGTTGGGAAGACAAAACAAAACTTGTACGAAGCACTTACCACATTAGAGAAAAACTCTATCACATATAAAGAGAAGCTGAAATAGCTTCAAAGGTTCTACACAGAACAGAGAAGGAGGCCAGAGGCAGCACAAAAGGAAGAATGAGAATTACAAGTGTTTCCACTGGCTAGGCTTTCATTTCCACCTAGCAGGTTCCAGCTGAAAAAATGTTTTCTATCTGCTTTATTCTTTGCTCATCTTCCTGAGAGCAAATCGCTACTGCACCCACTCCATTGTAGCAATTACCAGCACTGGTGTTTTCCTTATTCCCAGTGCATGGCCACCATCATGGAAGTAAAGGGCTTTGCCTTTTCTGTGCAGATAAGATGGCCTGGAAACAATGCCCTTCCTACTTCAGTGGAAGTTGACTATTGTCATTCCTCTGTGTGTAAGCTTAAAGCTATGTTGATGTTGTAAAGCTACTGGGACAGACTCTGGAAGGTCCCATGGCATCTAGGGAGCCTGAAGAATGACTCAACTGGTAAAATGGGGTTGGGAAAGTCGTGATCATCCATGAGGAGCAGGGTAGGTCAGTCACCTCTGTACAGCCTAGTCAGAAACAGGAACTTGGTACACATTCCAAGAAGGCACAAGTTTGGAAACGGGAAGAGAGGATGCTGCTGCTGGTAAGGCATCTGCGTGATGAGCTGGCTCTAGAAGGAAATAATGACTTACTGAGTCCACATGGCTTCCAATAACACTAGCGCCACCTTTCAAGCTGAAATATTAGATTTGCAGAAGCTGAACTTCACTGAAGGTAAGACATTTAGAGACCAACATGACAGAGCAAGAGCTCACTAGAAGAGAATGTACCCAGATTGCTTTAAAAATGTTGACTGTGAGTAAAAGTCAGAAAATGGCAGCACACTCCATGGCTGAACTATGCTAGTCTCTGGAAAGAAGTTGGTTAAGAAATCTACATTACAGGGCCTCCTGGTGGTGCAAGGGGTTCAGTCGCAGCACTATCAGGCCATCGGCAGCCACTGCAGCTGAGTTCTCTCACCAGCCAGGTAGCAGACCCACATGGCACAGCAGATCTCTCCTGTCTTGCCTGCTGCTCCCCTCAGCAGTATATTTCAGTCAATCTGCCTGTTCTGCTCCCCGCTCTGTCTCTGGTGAATCCTCTCATCCCCTGCACCTCTGGCCTACACCCCAGCTCTTGCATGCATAAATAAATAAATCATTTTTTTAGAAAAAAGAAATCTGTATTACAGGTAGATTGAACAAAAACCTCTAAAATGACAATAATGGGTTTTTTTCCTTTAATGCATAAACCTACGAGGAAGGGGAGATGAGAGACAGGATAATAATAAAAACATTTTGGTAGGATAAGAGGAAGCTTAAACTACCATATAGTCTCCAAAGTGCTAAAAAAGGAAAGGCAATTGAACCCTCTTCAGGGAGAGGAAAGAGCTAAAATAAAGGGTTGAAAGCCTCTTTAAAATACAGTTGGATTTTCCAGATCTCTAGAGTTACTCTGAGCAGTTAGGTGATGACCCCAGCAAAAACACCTGGCATTTCTTACCCCCAACTCCCACCCCAAGATGTAAAAGAGAACTTCTCCAAATTCAGGTACACCAGATAGAGCTCAAGGGTTTCACTGAAACCACCACGGAGAGGTCATATGCTCATCTGCATACCACATGCTGAGACTTTCCATCTTTTTCACCCCTTTTTCCAAAATCACTGCTGACTCAGCTCTCCCCAACCTCTAAGAAAAAGACTGGAAATAACTTTTCTGAGGACTCTCACTAGGCCCATGAAGAAATGACTTCAGAAGTTCTCCAAATAAAAGATCCAGCTAGGTCACCCTACAGTGAAGTTCCCAATCAACAAGTTCACCCACATTTCTAGCTTTTGAATCCCCCCACTCAAATGCAGAAAATCAAGGGTGAAATAAATATGAGGAAAGTCTCCAATGTGAACAGAAATCTAAACAAATGAACAGAGAGAAGCAATGTGGGGAAACTGAGTCTAGGCAGAAGGAAAAAATAAAAACTTCCCCCAAAACCATTAAAGTCCTTAAGGAAATAAGAGAAGACACTGAAACCATACAACCAAAGCAAGAAATATATAGATACACATAGCATGCACATACATATATATGCATATCTAATCAGAAAGCCAAAAAAAAAGAACTTTTAATTTAAAAGTTAAAAGCATGATTACAATGGAAGGAGTGAAGTGATAAAATGGGACAATCTCTCCCCAAAGGAGAACCAAAAAAAGAGAGAGATTAGGAAAGATAAGAAAATTTTAGTCCCAGTCCAAAATATCCACTCATGTGGTAGTTAGATTTTCTGGAAGAGACATCACAGAAAATAACCAATGAAATAATTCAATAAAGTTCCCAAGTTGAAGAATTTAAGTTCCAGAGGCAAAGAACCCAACATAATGGATGAAAACAGACACATATCAAGATACAACATCATGAAATTTCAGGATTAGGGAAGTCAAGAGAGAGTTCCATAAACTTCCAGAAAGAAAACAGCAGGTTTGTGATCTGTACACATGTTACAAGCACAATTAAGGAATCAAAACAGTTCTGAATGTCACACCACCAACACCACAAGCTAGAATGCAATGGATCAATGCCTTCAAATTCCCAGAATTCTACACTCAGCCAAACTGTCAACAGTCAGTGGAAAATGGGAATTTTCAGGCACTCATTATCTCAAAAAAAAAAAAGATATCCCACATTTTTTTTTTTGCAAGGGAGCTCCTTAAAGATGTACTGTACCAATACAAGAGAGTCAAGAAAAACAAAGGAAGACATAGGATATAGATAACAAGAGATTCAACACAGGAGAGAGATAATGGGGTTACCCAGGATGATCATAAAGAAAGGAGGTCTTTAGGATGACAGCTATTGCCCATGTGTAGAGAGAAACTAGTCCACCTTAGAGCAAGCCAGGAGATTCAGGGATGGCTTCATTGGGAAAAGGAAACTAATAGAATACCTGAGGTATCTGAAGGACTATTTACAAAACTGGCCAAGAGTTTCAAGTCAAAGCAATCATAAAGAAATAAAAAAACTAAGCAAGTAAAAAACCAACGCAATTACTAACTCCAAGGAAAACTAAAAGCTGTGTTCAATTTAGCTATAAATATTGATTTAACCAAAATTACTTTTAACTATTGAATGAATGAGAAAACAGGGAAGCTGTGGTTTTGCTGGGGGGTAGAGGAAAAAAGGAGAGCCAAATCATCAGTATTCATTGCGAAGTTAACACATAATGCTTAATATTGAAAACTCAAAGAAAACATCAACTATAAGGAGTAAATACCACAATAACCAGCTCAAAGAATTACAAGTTGTTTTAGGAGAGGTGGAAATGCAACTTGAATAAAAATTTGAAATAAAACAAAAAGGCATACTGGCTTTATGTCCACACAACTTTTCATTTATTTGCTTTTTCTATTTCCCTGTTAACACCTGCTTTGAAAAATTCCATTTCTATTACCCCAAAACAAAAGAACATGTAATTTTCTACACCTAGACCACAGTAGCTCTATAGTCACCCAAGCTCCAAATAGTCAACATGCCCTGAGAAATTTAATATATATAATCCATCCCAGGAAGAACTGGTTGAGCTAGAACTGGGACAAAAAGGCAAGTCCAAGTGCAGTTTGGAAATGGAAGCAACTACTAAGTCCCTCTCCTCCAGGGTTCTTTTCAATGAAGTTACTCTCCTGACATAATCACATAGTACAGGACAATTTTACAATTGCCAGTGACCATGGGTCAATTTCACTTCTTTCTAATAAATTCAAATACCCAATTTATGATCCTAATCTAAGTAAGACAGTTGATCTGGGCTCTACCTCTGTTTTCTCCACTTTGCTATCATATATAGGATAAAAGGAGAGCATATCAAGAGCTCTGAAACAAGTGACACCTTCATCAACAGACATTTGGTGAGCAGCCACAGAGGACTCAGCACCAAGCTGAGGATTAAACACCCTGTCAACTCTCTGAACCACATCTTTCTGTCCTAAATAATAAGGAGATGCTCCCTAGAGGTAGGAATCCAGGGAGGGGTGGAGCAGGGTGGAAGCCCAGGAGCTGGAGGAGCTGGGCCAGAAAGGGGAGGTACCAACCAGACCAACCTGAAGCAACTTGTAGGCAGAAGTGTGCTTGCAGGCCTGAGGCCTAGGTTCACAGGACTCTGAATACCAAGAAGAAAGCAGGGAAACCAGAAATTCTTCCCAGAGCAAAACTCTGGACTAGATACTGCTTACAACTCCCCTAGACACACAATCACCCATCAAGGGTCAACTTCAGGGAGCAAAGGTCATCAGTCTCTGAGCTTTACCCTGAATTGATAAAACATAGCCCCTGTCCTTGAGTAATGAGATGCTGAGAAAACATGATTATGTTGATAGAGAATAAGGAGGTACAGAGTTTGAAAGTGCTGCGGCATATATTCTGCATTTTTTTTCTATTTAGGGAGATGTGAAATTTCTAGCTCAGGATCTATGTGGAGCAAGGGTATGATCACCTAGAGCACAGCCCTGATTTGCATATTTACAACAATTGCCCTATACAGTTCCACAAACCAAAACGTGCACACCCATGTGGGATGAATCAAGATCATTAACATAAACCTGCAATAAGCATCATGAGTTGGCAAGAGTAGTACTATATTGATCAGATTAATTTGGAGTATGAGGGAAATGCAGTCTTTCCCAAACAATGAAAATGCAGCCAAACTAAAAAATACTTTCAAATACACAAGAAGAAAATTACACTTACTTTTCTTTTCTCCATATAAATCATGGCATTCCATATTACATTTGATTCTTGCTGACTAAGGGAACAACAGTGTCTCAAACTAACCTGTTACATCTGCATTTAATTGGGAAACTCCTTGGTTTGTTGGGACGTTTTTTGGTTTTGTTTTACCACTTGGGCTCTTTAGAGGAGAATCATCATCTAAAAGAGTAAATTCTCAGAATTACCTACAAGGAAAATGGGCATTCACTGGAAAAATACAGAGTATATGCTCAAAAAGCTTAACTGCTCTTCAAACCCACTTAGCCACCAGCCTGTTGTTCCAAGTTAAACTGAGATGAACGCTTCTAATCAAATATTCCCTTTTACAAAAAAAAATGGCACTACATGAGACTGTGTTCAAACCCGGTGCACAGCAACGTGTTTTTCTTCCATTGGGAAAAAAATAAATAAATCAAAAGGAAATTGAGGATCCAACGGAAAATGCGCACTCCCGGCTTAAGGCCATAGTTTTTCCACAATGCCACGCACCGAGGGCTTCGTCGAACCCCTCTATTCAAAATTCAAACATAATTTCCCAGGAGGAAAAAAAGTGAGGTTGGTGGAGGGAGGCACTCGGACACGTGGAACTGAGGAATGTCTGCGTAGATTCTGCCAGCTTACAATCAAGACTGCGCTGCCGCCCAAGCAGAGAGGAAGAATCCACTCAGCCACGCAGCTGGGAAGTGAACTCAGCACACAACCAGCCGCGGAGCGGCCTCGGCTTGGGGACCAAAGGGAAAAGGGGCGATTGCTCCAGGAGAGCAGTCAGAGGCGGGCCGGAAGACCCGCCTACACCGAGGAGCGCACCTGTCCCCTTTTCCTGGTCCAAAGTGGATTCAGTCCTTCACCCCGGGTGGCGCGACAGCGCTCGCAGCGACACGGAAAAGAGAAAAGCCCTCTCGTTCCATAAGGGTCACCCTCTGAGCCAGTGGAAGCCACCTCTCGCCGCGAGCATCGCGTTCCCGAGCCTGCCCGGCCCGGAGTCGCCCAGTCCCGGGGCCGACCCTGCCGTCCCGCCGGGACCTTACCTGGCTGGAGCGTGCCGGCTGGGCCGAGCCCGGGAGAATGTGAAGTCCACTCGGAGCGGCGGAGTCAGAGTCCGGCGCCCACGACCTCGCCCCCGATGACCACGCCCCCAGGCTCTTCGCCCCGCCCCGTCCGCCGATCGCCGGTCCCTCGATCGCTCCGACTCTCTAGCTCCGCCCCGCGGCGGCCGGTTCCCACGGCCCTGCGGCTGCTGTCCTGCAAGGTGCGGGAGGCTTCTGTGCGTGTCCGGGTCCCGCCGACCAACAGGAGTTTCGCGGATTCGCTGGAGCGTCCCTTGCGATTCCGGCCGCGGCGCAGGACTCCGTAGGCCCTGGCTCCCCACCCTAGTAGAACCTCCCCGCGTGGGATCGGACATCCCCGGCCTGGAGAACCACAGCAATGCCTCCTGTGGGTGACTGGGGGCTCGGTAGGAGTTAGAAACGTAGCTGCCCATCCGCTAGGCAGTGGCGGGCTAGAAGGTCACGCGGTGCCGTGGAAAGAAACGTGTTTTACCAAAAAAGAATGTCTTTTTTTTCTTTACTTTCCCTTTTTATTTATTTTTTTATTGTTATTTATGTCTTTTACATTTGTATTCCCCTTGGGCAGCCCACCACCAATTCACCCGTGATCCATCTCCATGGTCCCCTGTATTCTCCTCTCTTCCATTTTGTGCCCTTATCCTCCCAAGAAAGAATGTCTTTTGCTGTCAAAGCTGAGGCAGCGGAGCGTATTTGATACCCTTACAGAGTCACGTGTATTCATTCTGAACGTATTAACATTTCCTTCGCTCATTGAAGAGTAGAAAACAGCACTTATGTCACATTTCCTATGTGTCACTGATCTAGGTACTTTACATGTATTAACATAGAGAAGTTAAATAACCAGCCTAGTAAATTGGTAATTTAAAGTAACTAATAAATTAAAGAAGAGCTGGGATTTAAATTCAGAGTCTCTGTCTATGCTTAACCACTGCTATTGGACTCACCAAAATTTGAGTGTCCACCACAGGCCATGAAGGTTTACAGATCCTGGCGTGGGCTCAGCCCTCAGAAGCTTTCTCTCTAGTATGGGTAGAGAGACAAGAAGTTATCAATAAGCAAGTAAAAAATGAAACCCTTGCACATGTAGGAAGTGCCTTGATTATAATAAAGCAAGGTACTGGAATCGATCGTAGTGTGGAGAGCTACTTTAGAACTGGTGCTTGCAAAGTTTCCCTGGGGAGGTGACAGTGGAGCTGAGACCTGGGCACTAAGGGAATGGCACCTGCATTAATACTTGGAAACTATGATTTCACTCCTGTGTGGTATATATAGAAAACAAACTGATAAACTAAATAAAACAAAAATAAACTTTTGGATTATAAACTACTTAGCATCCCTCACGCCTTGTTTGAGATTTAAAAATAATGCCTTCCTGTCCTGTGTTTTCTCTGCTTTGATCAGTGTAAGAACCCCAGAAGTTGACAAGATTCCATTTACAGGGAAAATTAAAGACTAAAGGTCAGAAAGGTTTAATGACTTGCCTGAAGTCAAACAATTAATTAAGAAAGGAGAAGGACTGGAAAAGGGTATGGACTTGAACCAAGACCTCTGATTCCAAATCCTCTTGGCTCTCTTGAAGGACTTCAGTACAATGACCTATACTCAAAATGACTCTAAGTAAGCTGGTTCTTTTGCAATCTACTATCTCCTCACAGTTTTTCCAGCCTCTTATGCCTGTACAGATACGTGTGTTGACTAGTTGAAAAAATTTTCCCCAGGGCAGGTCAGGTGTTCTTTGAGAGAGTAGAGGTCAAGAACTTTCTGGAATTAAATGCAGAAAAACAAAGTTGTGTCTTTGGGCGGGGTGGGGTGGGGGGGGACAGAGTGAGAGAGAGGGACATAATTAAATAATTATGGTAATAAAACTGGTTTTGTACCAAGAAAAAATATTCATATATATACACAAACATATGAAAGGAGTTAGAACTTCCTTCAAATTGATCCCCAAAAGGTAAGAGCCACTTGTTCAGGGGTTAATTCATAGTGTGGTGTTTAGAAGAAATAATTTTCAAATCATTTTGCTATGTGGCAGTGTGTCTCCCATGGTTCATATTTCTGACTAAATGAAAATATGGCTCTCAAGTTCTATGAGGTCTCATAGAAAGGGCAGCAAACGCTGACTCCCATATAACCCCTTCACAAAGTTTAACATTTAAAGAGAGAAAGATGTCTTCATTGTCCCTCTTAGTTCTCACAAAAACTTGAGAGGACTAATCTGTAAACATAACATCTAGATCAATATAATTTTTTATCAGTGATACCTGGCATAGTTTCCATAATATTATTCTGTTTCCTGAAGATAGCATTCATTCCATTATCATCAACACAGTTAAAGTAGGTGGTTACCACACATATATCATCCCCAAAGTATGTAGTAAAGAGTACTGGCAATTGTTTTCAGTAGGGTGTTAACGAAGGAAGACAGAAATGGAGACAGAAAGAGAGAAGGGCTATCAGAGAACTTCAACTGTATCAATGAACAGGTGTAAAACCAAATTCAGTATGTGGTAGTCTAAAAAATAATTATTTTTTTATTATTTCTTATCTGAAGAATTTAATAACTTTAATAAAAAGAAATACAAAGTTTGTGTCTACGTAACTCAAATTTTTAGTTGAACGGATTTCACCTGCTCCAAGGAGATCAAACAACATTAGAACTAAAAAAAATCTACATTATTACTCCCTTTTTTATTTCAGTAAAACTAGGTACAGGAAAAAAAGACATGTAGACTTCTTAGAGATAGGAACTCTATTCTGACAAGATATTCCCATGGCTTCCCTAAAATCTGTATGTTCAAGTGAGCAAGATGAGACTGACATAATTTTAATTCCATGAGAGAATTAAAACTTTTCAACCTCATATATAGATTCCACACAAAGCACAAGACATGCAGACTCAATCTGGAAGGTTTATGAAGTGGTATTGTATTTGAAGCTTCTCATACTCTTTCTGTAATCTCTGACTTCTTTTTGCTACTTTCCTCCAATCCAAAAGGGACCTGGCCCATCCTAAGTGAATAGCAAATGTTTGTTGAAGGAACAAATGATGCCAATGAGGATAATAATGGAAGCCTTACCAGAATGAGAGTTTGTTTCTATGTGAAGGTGACTTCATCATGTTGTTATAATAATATCTGCCTCTCTTTCCATTATATACTAAAAATCATTTCTTCTTTGCAACTACATAGCAGGAAAGAATGAGTTTTCAATGTCTGATACTTACATTCTGGTGCAAAGTTCAGTCCTTTAAAATCCAGTTTAACTGCAAGTTTACAATATCTCCTCTTGGTAGGAAAATAATGGTCCTCCAAAGATATCCACATCTTAAGTCCCCAGATCCCATGAATATGTTATCTTACATGATGTAAGATAATGGGGATATATACTGGTCTCTGCCCTGGGTTTCTGGTACAGAGCTCCTCAAACCCTTGTAGTTTCTTAAGTGATAAGATCACTCAGAAGCATCTCTTGTTCTAATAGTCTTTAGCCCATCCCTAGCACAGGGCTCCTAAAATCCTTGTAATTTCCTAAGTGATAAGAGTACTAGAAACAACTCTTTTTGTCACTGGTCCTCTCCCTGACACAAGACTTCTAAACCTTGTAAATTCCCTAATGATTGGGAACACTGGGAACACGCTTTGTTCTAATGAGATGACTCTGGATGTGCTCCTGTATGGTACTTGGGTGGTTGCTGATCACCAGAAAGACCAAGCCACTATTAGAAGCTTAAGATTATCAGTCCCATCCCCATCCTTTGGAGAGGCGAAAGGGGCTGGAAATGGAGTTAATAATTAATCTTGCTTACTGAGAAAGCCACCATAGGATCCTAATAGTATGGGATTTTCAGAGCTTGAGGTGGGTGAGCACATCTACCCCAGCAGATTGCCACACCCCAATACCATGGGTGTTAGTGGAATAGGCCAGGTTCTATTGGTGCTGCCTGTCACTACAGAAAGCCAATGAGCAGAGACAGGAATTGAATCTATAAGTGTCTTTATTTTTCAGATCACTGGCCATCAATCTGAGAGAAGAGTGGGCGTAACACCCTGAAGAAACCATTCTGCCATCTCATGTCTGGCCGGCTTATTTATAATGGGCTAGACAAAGAGAGTCATAAGCAAACAGCCCATCAATTGATGTTTCTGGTATTTGTCATATTCAGCCCCCAGAGTTTGTTATCAGCCTCCCAGTTATCTTGTTCAGTACATCCTGGCCTGCTGAGCTTGGTTAATTTCTGATGATGTAAATGTCCAGCACTCATTTGGGCATCATCCTGGTAGGAATCTCAGCTCAAGGCAAGAGTTTTAGTTTAAAGAAACAGTGTACATGTGCAGTCTATGGTATGTGTGTATATGCAGATTCCAATACTAAGTATGGTGCCCTTCGCTTCCTCCCTACCCCCCTATCATAGAGCGCTTAGGTTCAGGACCCTCCTAGTCCATGTTGTATATATCTCTTCCTGTGGCTACTCAGCTCTATCCTTTAATAAACTTGCAAATGTGTTTCCCGGAGTTCTCTGAGTCACTCTAGCAATAAATCTAACCAAGGAAGGGAACCTCTGATGGATCGCCGGTTGGTCAGAAGCGCAGATGAAGATCTGGGTATCTGAAGTGTGGTGCGTTGGAGAAGTGCTACAGGTTGAGGCCTCAGCATGCAGGATCTGACGCCATCTCCAGTAAGATAGAGTCAGAATTGGGTTAGATTGTAGGACACCAAGCTGGAGTTGCACAGAATTGCTCGATGTAGGGGAAAAAAACGAACGCATTTGGTGACTAGAAATGAAGTGTGTTGCTGAGCTGTAAAGGAAACACACAGAGAAGAACCTTGTGTTTTTCCTACCTAGGGAGGAAAGACTGGAGCTTTTTCCAAAACACATTACAGAAAGGGCTTGGCTGATGTGATTGATACGGAGTGGTTATCCTGACCTATCCAGGGAGCTCAGTGCAATTACCGGAGTGTTACAAGAAGAAGGGATCAGAGCATTGCCATAAAAGATGTGATTAGAGAAGCAGAGGAGTGGGGGAAAAAATAGGCAATTTGAATATGCTACACTGCTAGGTTTGAAGATGAAGAGAGTATCCTAATGAAAGGAAAAGCAGGCAATTTCTGAAAATCAACAATAGTTAGGAAACAGAATCTCCCCTAGAGCTTTCAGAAGGAACTAGTCCTACTGACACCTGGATTTTAACCTAGTGAAACAGATTTTGGGTTTCTGACATCCAGAACTGTAATAGAATACATTTATGTTACTGTAAGCCAATAAAGCATTGGTGGTGTGTTACAGCAACAATAGGAAATGAATCTAGCCCCTATAGGAGCTGATTTTTCTCTTATCAGTTCCAGGCTGACCCTATATTCCCTCGTGTCAGGGTGCCAGTTTCTTCTGTCTCTTCATATAGGTGACCAACTCTTAAGGGAAACATGAATATGTCCAGGGACTCATGACATGGGTATCTGGCCCTGCCCAATACACTTTACTTAAACTTGAATAAAGTTTAAAGGGCAGAGCCCTTTTGAGCAAAGCATTTCACAACAATTCACTTAAATATAAAATTATGCATTGTGTATGTTTACAGCATTTTAAAAATATTTAAAATCAAAATAAATTTACAAAATAAACTCAACAAGACTACAAAATAAATTATTGAATCAACACATACCCCCACCATATGGTATCACCAGAGGCCTATTCCTCCAAGTGAGAGCGGTATCATTGGAAGTCTAATGGGGAGATTGACCTCCCAAACCCAGGCGATGATGAGGAGCACCTCCTTTTGATTGCTAATAGAATAAGAACGGGAAACCTGAATTTCTAATACCAACTGGTAAATGATTATGGAGATGGTGCCCACCCCTTCTCCAGCCAAACCAGTGTCAGAAGAAGCCAGTTAAAACAAAAGTCTTAAATATGATCCAGAATTCCAAAACATAACAGCCCAAATGTCCTGGTTTCAATGGAAAGTAGGTTACTATACCAAGAACGATTTCAGACTAAATGAAAAAAAAAAAAAAAGATAATCAATAGATGCCAACATCAAGATGACAGAGATGTTGGAATTAAGTGACGAAAGTTTTAAAGCAGACATCATAAAACTGATTCAAAGAGTGATTAAAAACATCTTGAAATAAATTTTTTTAAATGGTCTCAGCGAAGAAATAGTAAGTCTCAATAAAGCAATAGAAGACATAAAAATAAGCCCTATGGAAAATTTTGAACAGAAAATATAGTGTCAAATTGTAAAACTTTATGGGTAGGCTTCAGCAGAATGAATGGGATAGAGGAAAGAATCTGTCAGTAGGTTAGAGCAATATAGTTACTTAGTACAAACAACAGGTTTAAAAGCAAGCCAAAAAAAAAAAAACCAAGAACATTCCTACAAGACTATAATAAAAGATCTATCGTATGTGTTATTAGAATCTCAAAAGAGGATGAAAAGGGCAGGGCTGAGAAATTAGTCAAAAAAATAATACTAAAAACTCTCCATATTGGTAAAATCTATAAATCAATAGATCAAGAAGTTAAGCAAACTCCATAGAAGAAAAAGATAAAGAAATCCACACTAAGACTCTTCATAGTCATACTTAAAACTAAAGTCAAAGTCTTAAAAGCAGGAAGCCATGACTTCCACATAAGAGAAGATAATTCAAATGACAGTAAATTTCTAATCAGAAACCATGCAGAAGGAAATGGCATGACAGGCCTCTACCCAGCAAAAATGTCGCTCAATAATGAAGGAGAAATCAAGACATTTTCAGATAAAAGAATATTTTCTTTGCATAAAAATATGTAAAGAAAATCTTTAGGACAATTAGAAATCGTAGAGGATAAGTATATGTGAAGGGAGCTTAAGTTTCTAAACTTCCCTCAAACTGGTAAAATGATGACACCAGTAGAGGTTATATTTATCTAATGTAAAACTAAGGACACCCACTAAAAAAGCTATACAAAGAGATATACTCAAAAATACTGTATTTAAATTGTAATGGAATTCTAAAAGTACCTCTCAACAAAACTAATAGAACAAGCAGGCAAAAAATTAGCAAGAGTATAGAAGATCTCAGCAACACAATCAAGTACAGGACATAATTGACAAAAAACACTCAGCCCAATAGCAGGACAAACATCTATTTGCAGGTATCCACAGAACATGTAGCAAGTCAGATCATCTGCTGGCCAAAAACAAACCATAAAAATTTTAAAATAATTGAAATCATTTAAAGCATGTTATCTGACCCAATGAAATCAAACCAGGAATCAAAGCAAAAAGATACCAGCTCTTCACAAGAAAAAAAAATTGTAATGTATGATGATGGACATTAATTAAAAGACATATTTTAATGTATTTTATTTAACTCTTCCAGATAGGTAAACTTTTTGAATGAAATTCTCTAAAAACACTTTTCTCAAAATATACCCTATCATTAAATAACACATGACTATATAACACAAAATCCTTAACAAAACATTAGCAAATAGAATTTAATTATACACTATGATCAAGTAAGATCTATTCCAGGAGTGTTAGTTTGATTCAGTATTTGAAAAAAAAAAATTGCACCCTGAAAAACATTTCTCAGTTCCTCAAAAAATATAGAATAACCATGTTTCCTAGGAATTTCACTTAGTTGGAAAGAATTGAAAACAGGTACTAAAAGAAATACTTCTCCATAAATGTTCATGGTAGCATCCTTGAAATAGCTAAAAGGGGGAAATCACTCAAATATTCACCAGCTAATGAATGAGTAAACAAAACGTTGTATACCCATACAATGGACTATAATTCCACCATTAAAAGGAATGAAGTACTTACGAGTGCTACAACATGAATGAACTGTGAAAAAAATATGCCAGGTCAAAGAAGCCAGACATATTTATATGACATATCCAGCAAAGGAAAATAGAGAGACAGAAAGTAGTTTAAAAGTTCCCAAGGAATGGGGGGATGGGGAGGGGAAAGGGTGGCAGAATTTAAGACTCCTAACAGGTAAGGGGTTTCTTTTGGGAGTAATGGAAATGTTGTGGTATCAGATAGCATCAGTAGTTACACAACATTATGAATATAATTTTAAAAAACCACTGGTGTACACTTTCGAAAGATGACTTATGTAAGTTATATATCAATTAAATTAAACTTCTGTTTCATGAAAGACCCTGTTAAAAGGATGAAAAGAAAAGCCTCAGACTAGGAGAAAACATCTACAAACTGCATATCTGTTAAAAACTAGTATCTAGGTTACAGAAAAGAGCTCTCAAAACTCAATAGGAAAAAGTCCAATTAGAAAATAGAGAAAAGACATTTCACAGAAGTGTATATACAGATAATCAAATAAGCACATGAAAAGACCTTCAACACGATTAAATGACTGGTAAATGCACATTTAAGTCACAATGAGATATCACTATGTGACTTTCAGAATCGCTGAAACAACATAGCAGCAACATCAAATGCAGGCAGGATGTGGAGAAATTTGGTCACTCAAAATGCTGGTGGGAATGTCAAATGGTAGAGCTACTCAGGAAAATGGTTTGGTAGTTTCTTTAATAACTAAGCACATAACTACCATAAGACCCAGCAATTACACTTGGGCGTTTTTCCTAGAGAAATAAATACCTAAGATCACACAAAAACTTATACCTCAAAGTTCTTCATAATAGCCAAAACCTGAAAACTCCCATGCTTCCTTGAATGAGTCAATAGTTAAACCATGACATTTCATACCAAGGAATATTACTGCAATGAAAGAGGATCAAATTATTGACACAACAGTCTGGATAAATATCCAGAAAAATTTGGGGGCTGGAAAAAAAACTATAAGATCATATGGTTACAGACCATATGCTTCCATTTACATAACATTCTTGAAATAACAAAATTCTAGAAATGGAGACAAATTTTAATGGTTAGTAGTGTTACTAAGGGATGGAGGGATGGAAGCAAGACAAACTTGGAATGGTTATAAAAGGGCAATACAAGGGATACTAATGGAGATGGAAATGATCGATCTCGACTCTGTCAATATCAATATTCTGACTCTGATTTGTATTATAGTTTTGCAAGATGTTACTATTGGGTGAAACAGAAATATAAGCTCTTAATTGACATCTGACATTGACAATAGCCAACAGCTATTGCTCTAAGCACATGCTCCAATTGGTTCCCCCAACAACCCTGCAAGCAGAAGTATAATCATTACTCCCATTGCAGAAATGAGAAAACTGAGGGTCAGAAAATAGTAACTTGGCCAGGGTTGCATAGCTAGTAATTGGGAAGGCTATTAATTTCAGGCTGCCTGACTCCAGAGCCCATAATCTTAATCACCATGCTAATAACCAAGCAACTTCACATACTGAAGTTTCTCAGCTTTCCTTGAATTCTGCATCAACATTGCTATCTGCAACTCTTGTCTGATAATCAGTCGCTATTGCCCCCTTCAGGCCGGGCAGTGTTATTACATATATGGCAATTCCAATTCAATAGAATCTATTTTAATATTCCCAGTTCACTTGATCCATTAATGTTAAAATCAGATCTTGTATACATTTAAGTTTTTAGACTCTGGCATACGGGGCTTAAAATTAAGAAGACATAGAGATGAAAGAAATATTAAAATTACATTGGCTTAATTCTAACAGAGGAAAAACCATTGGAATTAATATAAAATCTGAAATGTAAAATATTTTTAAAGGAATTATAAGAAAGCAAATGCAAGTAGGCACTGATAATAATGTAACTTTTTTTTTTAGTGAAATGAAATCTTCCTATGGGAAGTTCTCGTGGTATTGATTACTTAATTCACTCCTTCTCCAAACTACCTCCTGTTAACAGTACTTTCCCTACTCCTTCCCCCTGTACATGCTTTCAGTGTCCCTCATATATCCTCTTGACATTCACCTTCCCCTTAGACACATGAGGTCATCCTTGGGCAACTTCTACCTGAGAGCTTCCTCTTGGCTCTCTATAGAGAAGAGGTCAGAAGAGCCTCTAGAACTGTTAGACAATAGGGCCTCCCTGGTGGCGCAGCGGTTAACCGCTGAGCTGTTGGCAGCAGCGATGCGAGTTCGAAGCCCAGCCTGGGAGAATCCCATATGGTGCGGCAGACCTCTCCTGCCTTGCTCACTGCTCCCCTCAGCAGTGTATTTCTGATCTGCCTGTTCTGCTCTCTGTTCTGTCTCTGGTGAACCCTCTCACCACTCCACACCTCTGGCCTGTACCCCAGCTGTATGTATAAATAAATAAACCTTTAAAAAAAAAAAGAACTGTTAGAAAATAGATTTGATTGTTTAAGCCACCCAGTGTGGTATTTTTTATGCGAGTTCAAGCAAACTAATACAGCAACCCTCAACAAATGGAGGGAGATATCTGCTGTACGTATGGATTTTCCTGGTACCAGTTTTTTTAGGTAGACATTCTGGAAAGCACCTTGTATGTGACTCAGCAGATTTTCAACTGAATCAAAGACCTATCATCCAAAGTACTGACCTCTATAACAACCTTCATGTGGGCTTCTCCTCCTTTCTTCTTCACTCTCCCCACTATCTTACTCTTGTGTCCTCAGATGTCCCTGTATAAAAGTCCTTATTACAGTGGCTTCCCTGGTGGTGCAATAGGTTAAGTGTAGCACTATGAAACTATCCAGAGCCACTGTAGCACGAGTCCATACCAGGCCAGAGAGATTCCCACATGGCACAGCAGACCTCTCCTGCCTCGCCCACTGCTCCCCTCAGCAGTGCATTTCAGTTGATCTGCCTATTCTATTCCCCACTCTGTCTCTGGTGAATCCTCTCACCACCCCACACCTCTGGCCTACACCCCAGTTTATATGCATAAGTAAATAAATCTTTAAAAATAAATAAACAAATCTTTATTACAAACTCTTTTTAGGAGAACCCAAGCTAACAGGGTCTGCCTCTGCAGTGTAAGTATTATTTGGTTCTAGGGATGGCAGTTATGGGGTCCTGCTCATGTGTAGCATCAAGAGTGGGTGCTGGTATCTCCTCCGAGTAAACATAGGTATGTACAAAGGTCTACTTCAGTGACCCCAGTCTTATCCACCATAGTTCAGCAACCAGCAGCCACTACAGGGAGAAGGAATGAAGTCTGTCCATAGATTTGGGACCCTTCCCAGAGTTCCTAGGACAATGTGAACCTGTGATTCTTGTGTGATTCTGTGCAGGAAAGGAAAAAAGCTTGATCAGTGTCTTAGACTTGATATCCTGCCAGGTAACAAATTGAGGATTCAAAGCCAATACTATTTGGTTCAGAAAAATGATGACGATGAGATGTCTTACACCTGGTGTCATGAACTCTGCCACTGGCTCTATAAGAAGCCTCGGTCAACGGGGCCTCCGTGATGGTGCAGGGGTTAAAGTCTCAGTGTTATCAAGCTATGGCCAGTCACTGTGGCTTGAGTTCCTGAGTTTGATCCCTCCAGGGACCTAACCCACATGGCCCAGCAGACCTCTTCTGTCTGATGGGCTGCTCCCCTCAGCAGTGAATTTCAGTAGACCTGCCTGTCTGAATCCTCTCACCCCCGGCACCTCTGGCCTACACCCAGCTCTTGTATGCATAAATAAATAAAAATAAGTCTTTAAAAAAAAAAAAAGCAGCAGCAGCAGCCTCGGTCAAGACTCTTATACATCATCTCCAGAAGTTTCCATCCAGAGATTCTCAGCCAAGTTAATTCTAAATTAAGGAGAGTTTGTAGTACATGCCTTTACAAAATGGAAGAAACATTTTTTGCCTTCTGTTTTCTTATCCCCCAGGACTAATTTAAATACAGAAGAAATTTTCAGTTATGTCCTTGAAATTTTAAAAAGTTTTTTAAAAAACTGTTTTTCAAGCGTTGCATGTTATTTCATAACATGGATTACATGACATGATGACCTAGCTAGACTTCTTCAGTTCATTTAATTATTGCCTTCTAAACAACATTGGGAACAAAACCCAAAGAAAATTTGGCTGCCAGATATATTGCTGTTACTTTTTAGGCAGTCTGCAGGAACTGATGGCAGCCCTCTTGACTTTTTAAGAGGCGAAAATGAATATCTTTTCTCTTTTAAAAGGAATTCCTTTCCTATTGGCTAATTTTCAGGTACTCTATTTTGAAATTTTCAGATATGTAGTCAAAATTGTTCTCTGTGAGATTTCTCCTTCTCCTTCTTCTTCCTCCTCCTGCTCCTCGTCCTCCTCATCTTCAATGGAAAGACAATGAAATTTTCCAGATTTTTCCTGAATTGCCTGTAACATTTTATGATACTCATATCAACAGAATACTTTACCTTGCCCCTAACTGAGACTCTCTCATCAAGTTGCCAAATGGGTGAAGAGATAAATTTCCCTTTGTGGAAGAAGATGGCTAAAGAATTCAAATCTATTTTTAAAATTGCTTTCGGGCCTCCCTGGTGGCGCAGCGGTTAAGCACTGTGCTGTGGAGCCATCGGCAGCAGTGACGCGAGTTCGACGCCTGGCTGGGGAGAATCCCACATGGTGCGGCAGACCTCTCCTGCCTCACCCGCTGCTCCCCTCAGCAGTGTATTTCTGATCTGCCTGTTCTGCTCCCCACTCTGTCTCTGGTGAACCCTCTCGCCGCCCCACGCCTCTGGCCTGTACCCCAACTTGTATGTATAAATAAAATAAAATCTTTAAAAAAAAAAGCTTTAAAAAAATAAATAAATATATAAACCTACATACGAAAACTTCAGAAAACTGAACATGCAAAAATCTGTTATTTCCTCCCTCTACCTCGTCTGCTTTCAACCCAGACTCAGCTCCAGCTCCAGTCTCAGCCCTCACCGAGCTGCACGGAGCTCCCAACACAGCCCTCTCCTATTGGGCACCATGTAAATCCTCCTCACTCGGCCTGAGCTAGAACCTTCTCTAGTGGTTCAGGTTTAACTCCCATCATGCTGTACGAGTGGCGTGTTGGAATGAATAAGAGCTCTTCCAAATCAGTTCTTTCCAGAAGGTATTGTCCAGTACAAACATAATGCGCGCACCAAAAGCTGATCACACGTGTAATCAAAACTGTTCTAATAGCTACAGTGAAAAAGTTAAAATAATCAATGTAAGTTTGGTAATATATCTTATTTAATCCAATTTATCTAAATGTGATCTTCAATATGTAGTTGATACAAAATAGTGAGATAGTTCACATTCTTTTCTCTTGTTTGTACAAAGCTTTCAAAATTCGGTGTATGACTTATACTTACGTCACTCAATTGGAGGTATAGCCATTCATGATTAGTGGGTTCATATTACACAGTAGGAGTCCAGAGCGCAGCATGGTAGTTCATTCATGGAGGAGCAGGCAGTGTTGTCATGGCACTAAATACCCCAGGCATCACACTTTGAGAAACAATGTGATCTATCAGAGTTTGCATAGCCTGAGTTCATGATATCATTGGATCCCTAGTCATCTTAGACTAAACGGGATTCTTGATCCTAAAACTTGCCCAAACCCTTCTTAGGGATGTTTCAGGGACCTCCCTATCAGAGATTAAATTTTTCCATTTTAGAAACAGACCCAGCCTGGTTCACTTCAGTCTGAATTGCTTCTCCTTTGGGTCACTGATGAAACTAGACAAAATTCTGCACCAGAGACTGAGGATCACTATGTCAGACAATGGGTTTTTTCCTCCCTCCGTTCCTGACGATTATCTATAATTTCACAGTCCAATCTTTCAAAGCTGTTGATTGTGAACAAGCTACCCCTGTAGTATGTCTACCGTACTCTAATTCTATTTTATTTCAGGCCATGTGCCTAGTCAATATGGAGTGTGAAAAAAAGGACCTTTTAAAGCATAGAAATTTTTTTTTTAATTATCCTCACTACGTGTAAAAATAGCCTACATTCTGTCATCTTGAGCAAGGATTATTTAGAATAGTCACACAGCTCCGATGTCTGAATCTACTAGACTAGAAAACTACTCTGCTGCCGTTGACAATATAGATCTGGCCTAAATGTGTCAGCTACTTTTTTAAGTTTTTTGCTTCTTTTTTTTTTTTTGAGCAATCATCCAGGTTATAAAAAGATGCAAGAAAATTTTAAATGATACAAAATATTATTTTCAAAACAACATCAAAAAGTGAGTGTATTTAACCATACTCAGCTCCTAACAGAGCAAAATATGGGTGAGTAGCATAACAAAATGTCCCATAGTATGTTTTGATAAACTGTCAACAGAGAAAGCAGGTTGAAGGAAGACAGAGGAACTTTTTGTCGTGTAAGAACTAGAACCATGGAGTTCTATAACCATCTGGTATCCACTCGGTGCTGTACTTATGATTAGAAATGTACAGGATGGGAACTCCAGGGGTTTTCCTGATTCTTCCTTTAAGGTCCCAATCAACTATGGCCACATGTAACAAATGTAACATTTGTGTCCAGGTAGTCTCTGGACTAAGCAGCTGTCTGCATAGGTTCCTTTGTGTGCACATGTCATTCAGTCTTGGATCCCAGGCCACTCTTAGAGTCACTCAAAACTTCTGCCCTAATTTCTCACTTTCAGCCATTACATAGTCTGTAATATAAGGGATAGACCTGGCACACAAACAGTCCACCACTGACTGTGCTAAGTCCAGTTTGGATTAAATGGAAAAGTTGATATCAACCAGATATGATAAGGTAGGTCCAATTGGTGTTATATTAGAAGAATAAGCAGGAAGAGTGTTGGGTGACTTCTCTTTCCTTGAGTGCACTGCGAACTTTCTTTTCTTTTGGTTTCTAATTTATCCTCTTTTTTAAAGCCTGTGATCTCTGAGACTAAGCATTTATTTCATGGTAGCAATCCTCTCTGCTGTCTTTCGCCTCTCCGTGTTCATGCTATATTCTTATTTCTCCTTCTTCCTCCTATTTTTTAAGATTCATTTTTATTTATTTATGCACACAAGAACTGGGGTGTGGGCCAGAGGTGTGAGGGGTGAGAGGATTCACCAGAGATAGACTGGGGAGCAGGACAGACAGATCTCCTGAAACACACTGCTGAGGGGATCAGCAGATCAAACAGAAGAGGTCTGCTGTGCCATGTGTGTTAGCTCCCTGGCAGGGAACGGAACTCAGGCCACAGTGGCTGGCAGTAGTTTGACAGAGCTGAAACTTTAACCCCTGGGCAGCCCCAGCTCCTTTTTCTTTTTTTTCTTGTGTTTTTTTTTTCTTAAAGGAAGCAACATTCAAATATGAAAATGACTAGTTTTTAAATTTTTTGACATAAGCCCATGAGTTATAAAATTGTAGAATTAAATACTTTTACAGATGACCCTCCAGGCCAAACCTCTCATATTGTAGAATAAAGACAATTTTCTTTAAAAATATCTAGAAGTCTCTATCTGGGTTTTAATCTAGAGATTTTTTCAAAAATAAGTATCTTTTAAATTATATTTTTAGGAAATGATCATTATTTTTAAATCAAATAAATTGTATTTACTTGTTTAACAATACTTTATTGAGCGTCTACTATATGTTAAAAGTCTGGTAGATTCTGAGAACATAAAGACAAGTGATTTCATCTCTGTTCATATTTATTCCCATGTACTATGATGCATTATGACAGCAATGTATATAATTTCTGTAATAATACTTTCAATAAACAATTGGAACACAAATAATAATTGTAACACTTTCAATGAACAGCTAATGGTTTAGCCAACATATTATTATTATTTACAATACCTACCTTTCCTTTGTGGTTAACCACAATTATAACATTGATTAAATAACAAACTAAAACATAAGAAACATTTTAGTAATATAGCAAAAAAGATTTAATACAGATAGAAGGAAAACTTCCTGACAAGATTATTAAAACCCTGCCTGTCACAGGAAAATGGGACTTTTATCTCTCGGTTATTTTTTCATTATTCAAGGTCTGTTCAAGGAACTATAACTGCAAGCAATGAGAGACATTTCTCCATTAGTCTTGGCAAAATTTTTTTCTACTAATGAAAAAAATCACAAGCACTGTGGAAAACACAGAGATAAAATCTCACTCATAATCCCACCACTCTAATGGTAATCAAGATTAGCAATTTAGTTTTCCTTATCCGTATCTATTTTTATGTACCGACATTTTCATTTTATATAGCTCTAATAATATTGTAAATATGTTTTTCCTATTATTTTCACTTGCTACAACATAACTATCTTTCATGTAAAACATAATATTCTTATAGTATGTTGTGAGATGATAGTGAGGTGATAATACATGTACTTTTTTCCCTACATCATCACCCATGACCATCTCTCCCCTTTGGAATGCAGGACAAGACTCAAAATGTATTAAAGACTTGTATGTAAAACCTGAAATCATAGAAAACAAAGGCAAAACACTACAAAACATTGGCTTCAGGGATGTCTGTGCTGTACTCAACTGAAATAGCAAGGGAAACAGAAGCAAAAATAAACAAATGGGGCTACATCAAACTAAAGAGCTGCTGCACATTGAAAGAAATTATCATTAAAACAAAAAGATACCCAACCGAATAGGAGGAAATGCTTGCACATCGTCTATCTCAGAAGGGGTTAATAGCCAAGATCTATAAAGAATTCATATAACTCAACAACAAAAACAATTTAAAAAATGGACAAAAGAACGAAATAGACACTTCTTCAAAGAAAGCCAACAGGCCCATGGAAAAACACTCATCATAATTTATCATCAGGGAAATGCAAATAAAAACCACAATGAGATGCTATCTCATAATTATGAGAGTAGTCCATATCAAAAAGACCAGAAACAACAAGTGTTGAACATGAAGTGGAGGAAAAAGAACCCTTGTACACTGTTGGTTGGACATGGACTGCTCCAACCCCTATGGAGAGCAGTATGGAGGTTTCTCAAAATATTAAACACAGATCTACTTTACCATCTAGCAATTCCACTCCTGGGCATCAAAGAACGCAAAACACTCATTCAAAGGGATATATATGCATCTATATACATGCACTCCTCTGTTCACGGCAGCACAATTTAAAACAGTCAGGTTCTGGAAACAACTTAAGTCCCAAAGGACAGATGAGTGGATGAAGATGATGTAGTATATACACACAACAGAATACTACACAGCTATTGAAAAACAAAATGAGCTCTTGTCATTGCAACAACATGGATGATACTAGAGGGATTATGCTAAGCCAAGTAGTCAGAAGGAGAAAGGCAAATACTGGATAGTTTCACTCTTATGTGGAATATAGAAAAATAGAACAATGGGTCAGAAAAAAACAAACCAAAAACAAATCTGACTATAAAATTGAGACAGCCAGAGGGGGGAGGGGAGAGTGAAGAATGAAGCATAGAAGGGTCCCAGTGGAATATAATGGAGGACTAAGTGTACCTTTGTGGTGGGTGTGGTGTGGTAGCATGCATCTGAAGAGGTGTGATCCTAGACCTCTCAATCACATATTGTGTAAACCAACATCACCTCAATTAAAAATGAATAAATAATATAATAATAAAAAGCTTGTATGAAGCACCTTCCACTGCAGAAAAAGTGAATCCTAGCACTAGCCATTCTCGTTCTAGGGCTCTAAGGTCATTCACCAATCATACTTGTCTCTACAAACATCAAAGTTTTAATATTCTCTATATTCTTTGATAATTTAACTATCACAGAATTCTAAACTCGTATTATGTAGAATAAGATATCCTAATGGAAGATTGTTTAGAAAAAACTTACTAAAAATCTTTAGCTTTCTGACACATACAGGCACACAATTATTTGTGGAATGAAAGAATGTACAGTAGAACATAAGAACTTCTATTTCGGATCACATTACACCTAGTATTTCTGATGAATCTAGTTTGTAGAAAGTATTATTTTGTGAAAGAATTGTATAGACAATCTCAATTTCAAGAATCAATCACTGTTCAATTATCCATAAGTTTATTTAAATATTTTAAGTACAATTACAATTTTAGCTTATATAATTTTGAGGGATGATTTACAAATGTTTATATTATGATGTAACAATATGATTTTGTTCAAAAACTGCCTTTTTATATTTCTTACTCATCCTCCAATAATACTGTAGTTTGGGGGAACATAGTATTTTTCTGAATATATTTTGAAGCAATTCATGGACCCTTTTTTTTTTCAAAGTCTCACATATTTATTACTGAACCAACCTACTAAGGCAGCAGTAACAAAGAGAAAAATCATTTCCAAATAAAACATATGCAAATAATAATTTTTTTTTTACATGTGGCAAGGTAGATGCTAGTGATTTGTGCAGCATAAATATGTATGACATCTCCTGTGTGGTTCTGTAAGAGGGTTGTCCCCAGGAAAAATGACATGCTCCAGGTTCCCTGTCCAACCCAAGAGAGGGTGGAAATGAGCATGAGAGAAAAGGAGTTAGAGAAGGAGAGAGAGAAGACTGGGAGAAGGAAGGAAGGATGGAGAGCCGTAAGGGGCAAAAGGAGCAGAGAGACATATAAAAAAAAGCTGCGTTGGCCTGGACTAATTGACACAGATGTGGGTGAGAGACCCGTGGAGAAGTTAACAATGGCAATGTTGATCTGGATTTTGATTTTGTTCTTTTCCTCCCAGAATTATCTGGCTGTTTCTGACCCTTTTCTATGGGTCCCTGCCGAAAGGTGTTTTATTCTTGTGGCAGGCTTTCAGGCCCTGCTTTGTGCCAATCCCATTTGGGTGGAATTTTACCCACGGGGTGATGGGTAACATTGAGTGCTTGACTTAAAACTATATTCTCTGTCTTTTTCTAATTGTATTAAAGTTTCTTTCCACTAAAGGTCTTATATGTTTTGTGTTGATGTGGAGGATGGTAGAGCCTATTTAGAACGGGCAGGTTTGGGGACTCTGAAGTGCCCCTCTCCCTGCCCTGTAACAGTTCCCTATAGACTCAGTTTGGCTCTTCTCCAATTTCTCCTCTTATAGTTGAACCTGATTTTATTACCAGTTTTCATCATGGATAAGTTTTTTACATTTATTTTCCATCTTCATGTGATGCTAGAAATAGCCCCCAATTAATGGTTACCTCGTACATGGAGAATTTTACTGGATTGCACTGTACTAAATGGATGTTAATGGATCGGCATTCCATTGGATATTTAAAAGTACTATTAAGTTAGACATGTATTATCTGTAGAGTAGGCAAACGAATTTAAAATCGTATCTTTAAGAATGTAAAAATGAGGGCTAAAATACTTTTAAACTCATAAATTACAGGAGCTTCATTAATGGAAGTTGTGTAGTATATCAATTGAAAGTAATGATTTTATAGAATTAGTCAATAGTTTAAGGATAACAACAGACTTTAGTACAGGTCAGAAAAATAATTACAAAGATGAAGAAAGCCTCCATATAAACGCAACAGAAAACAAGCAAGTCTCCTGAACTTGCAAGCAACTTTCTTGAAGCAAGTTTCTGACCTACCTCTCTGTAAATTAAGTCCTCTATCTATAGGGAATCCGTGAAGCCTGTGGTGTTAGAAATTGGTTGCTTTTCAGTTCTGCTTTAACAATTTAAATAATGAGGAAAACGCACCATTTTAAAATTTGAGTTGATTCATTAGATATGGTGGAGAAAGGTCTCACAGTCGTTAGAAAGGAAACTGTTCTTTTTCGTCCTGGTAGAAGCAAGATGGGTATTAACATCTCCTTCACATGCATCCTGCTATTGGTGTATTCAGTAAAGGGGAGTTGGGTGTGAGCTGTTTCTTATGGGTTTGAAAAGTAGCCACCCTTCTAATCCTTCCAGGAATGCGATTTCTTAACCTATGGCAGTGCCCGAGGCACCAGGTGTTACAAAACCCCAGCTGTCATCCACAGAACTAGAAAGATGTTCTGAGAAACATTCTGGCAATTCCTGCCCAGTAAAATGACTCAATACAATGTGTCTTTGTTGTTTTTTCTCTTTTTCGAAAAGCAAAAATATCCCACATGATAAATACTCCTCTATTTGCATCAAACTTTTTTTTAGGGAAAATGTGAATGAAAGTGATTGTTAAGCAGCAAAAACCTGTATGCCAAGCTCAATCTGTCAGAGGAACAATAAGGAGAAAACTCTGAGCCTGTGAATGATGCTCTGAATGAACTCAATCCCATGACATTTTTACAGGCTTCATCTCCATCTCCATGTTGAAGAGATCTCAGCTGCCAAGGATTACAGCTCCCCAATGCCATGAACCTGACTGCTTGAATGGGGGGCTACTGGGAACTAGGGACAGAATTAGTGATTATGCTTGACATAACTGAGCACATGCAAGCTCTTGCTCTCTTGCTTTTCCAACTTTGACTTGCACGCTGCACTGCTAGAAAGAGACACATGAAGGAGCAACATGTAGAGACACTTGAAAGAGATACTTGGATGAGATAAGTAGGTGAGAGACTCAGAGGGGAGGCTGCTCCTGGTCTTTAGGGCATCTGCTCCTGGTCTTCTGAGACAATGGCAACTGTTATCTTAATGTGGTATATTGTGAATTTTGACTCTCCAGTCGGAGCTCTATGGAACCTGCCTAACCCCTTTTTTGTGGTTGCCTACCAGAAGCTACCTTAGACGTGTGGCAAATTTTTGGGTCTCAGTGGCCCAGCTTTGGGTAGAGGCTATTTGGCAAGCTATTTGCCCACAAGGGGATGGATAATTTTTAAGCTTTATTAGGGCCTCCCGGTGGCGCAGCAGTTAAGCGCTGCACTGTGGAGCTGTCTGCGGCAGCGCAGCGGCGACTTGAGTTCGAAGCCGGCAGGGGAGAATCCCACATGGTGCGGCAGACCTCTCCTGCCTCGCCCCGCTGCTCCCCTCAGCAGTGTATTTCTGATCTGCCTGTTCTGCTCCCCACTCTGTCTCTGGTGAACCCTCTCGCCTCCCCACAGCTCTGGCTTGTACCCCAGCTTGTATGTATAAATAAAAAAATAAAAAAATAAAATAAATTAAGCTTTATTAGACAATCCTTTCTTCCGTTCTCTCTGTGCACATTCCTCTGGCCCCCTGGAGATGGAGTTTTACCTGTAACTGCCCCAGAATTGCCTGCAGGCTGGTAGCTGGGAGCCCAGAGGAGGGAGAGGAGGGCTGCTCAGCTGCACACTCTGACTCTTCCATTCAACAAGGCTTGTGAGAGTTAAATGAGATGTGTCTAAGTGTAACAGGGTGGTCCTCAGAAAAGGGGAGTGCTCCAGGTTCCCTGTCCCACCCAAGGGAGGGTGGAGCCGAGCAGGAGAGATAAGAAGCTGGGAAAGGAGAGAAAAAAAAGATGGAAGAATGAAAAAAGCAGGATGGAGACCCTGAAGAGACACAAGGAGCAGAGACATGTGAGGAAGCTGTATTGGCCAGGACTGTTTGAAACAGATGTGGGGGAGAGACCTGTGGGGAGGTGACAACAGCAATGTTGATCTGGATTTTGATTTTGTTCTTTTCCTCCCAGAATTGTCTGGCTGTTTCTGACCCTTTCCTATGGGTCCCTACCAAAAGGTGTTTAGACTTATGGCAGGCTTTTGGGCCTTGCTTTGGGCCAATCCCATTTGGGTGGACTTTTACCCACAAGGTGATGGGTAATAATGGGTGCTTGATTTAAAAACTATATTCTCTGTCTTGTCTGTACTATACACTAATTGTATTAAAGTTTCTTTCCACTAAAGGTCTTATGTGTTTTATGTTGATGCAGCAGATGGCAGAACCTATTCAGAACAGGCAGGTTTGGGGGTTCTGGGATGCCCCTCTCCCTGCCCTGTAACATAAGCACACTCCAAGCCTGTGCTGCAGTGAGATTAACCAGGGGAGGGTCTCATTCCTGGAGGGGGTAATTCTGCACGTCTATCTGGGAAGATTTTACATTTAAAATTTGATTTTTCACTTGTGCTCCCTCCCCACTTTGTTCTTACCCCTCACCTTTTGGTGTGGGTGTGGCACAGTAACAACACCTGAAGGGGGAGACCCTACTCCTCTAAAACACAAACGACATATAAATCAATGTTACCTCAATTTTAAATAATGATAAAATTTAAAAAATAAACTTTGGTGTTCAGTGTAATAGCCGCTGTCCCCATCAGTGATTCTCAGCCACAGGTGGTTTGCTGCTCCTCTGGGAGCTGTGGCCATGGCAGGAGGCGGGTGGGGATGGGCTGCTGAAGTCCATGACCCTGAAGAGGAACTAGAGTGTTGGCGGTGCTGGGTTGACACCCTGCTCTGGAGTCATCAGGAAACAACTTTAAATTCAATGGGGAAAATTAAAATGGATTCCCTGAAGCTTGTTCAGGGGGTTCAGGCTAAAGGCAAGAATGCTCCTGAATCCTGAATCGTTGCTATAACTTTTCTGCCTCATCCCCCTCTCCAGCTCGAGCCTATGCCTCTCACTGGGGTTCCCCTTTGTTGGCACCAGGCTGGCCAGAGCAGGCTGAGGTGATAATGGGACGCAGTCATCAGCGAGCTGGATGGCCAGAGAGTAGGACAGAGGTGCGACAGTCAAATTGCCTTTGAACCTGGCACCACTTCAGCAATAAAACACCAGAAGCTCTAGGGCAGCAGACTGGGACTTCTGGGGGACTTGGCAACTGAACACAGTTTGGCTTCAGAATAAAGGTACTGCAGGTGATATGCTTCCTTAGCATTACAATTTCTTTGCTGTCTGAGTTTCCTCTGGCTGCATGAGTGGTTTTTGAAGTGAATTCCACCAGAAAGTGGATGGTAAGTGGGAGGCTTTAGAGAACCTAAAAAATAAATTCCGAGTAACCATTTCATAGTAAAATTGAGAGAGAATTTCTAGGTCTTGTCTACAGACTCTATATCATAAATTCAGGAACCATCATAGAAGTCCATTAACTGGTCTGTTCTCCTGTAAGGCTGTCAAAGGAAAAAGATGATTAATGAAGCTGTTAGAAGCAAATGACATTAAGTTCCACAGCTTACATTAGCTTCCAGAGTTGCACTTAGAAGCACATCAGTCAGTCCTGTGCCTCGACTTTGATGCAATGCATTCTGCGCCCTGTATCACTTAAACTTAGTGGAATTGCTACAAATATGAGTGTTATGCATCTGTGTCTTGGGTAGAGTTCTCCAAAATTTTTACATATTGACTGCAATGCTTTTTAGATTTAGTTAAAAGTGAGCTTCTTTCTCTCTAACCATATGACTTGAAGTTAATTATTTTATTTCTTTGAACCCAAAAGCTTTGATTTGTTAAGTGGTAGGACCCAACTAACTTGTCTCTGAGATTCTTTCTAATTGTAGCTCTGAGTCAGTCTAGTTCTTTAGTCAATAGCTAGATGGTCGATTAAATGGATATATTTCTCCTGAAACCAAAGTAGAAAATCTTCCACTTTGTGGCTTCTTTAAAAGTAGTTCTGTTACAGGGCAACCCCGATATACAATGGGGTGCCTGACTGGGTTCTCACCCGTGCGCTTAAAAAGGACTTATAATAAGAACAATTGCAGGCACTCACAAAAACGTTAATAAAAGGGTTTATTTACAAAAGGAAGGGAAATAAAAAAATGAATAACTCGGGGACAAAAGAGAAAGTGAGGGAGAGTGATAAATCTCCAAATACGTCCTACCAGATCCCAAGAGCTGGAAACCCCAATGGCACGCTGTAGCCCAGCGAAAAGCAAGAGAACCCCAAGGTCAAAAGCCCTACATGTTGCTTAACTCCACCCCTCAGTTTCCTGTAATCCTCTCTTCTGGATGATGATGGAATTCTGGGATTCGTAGCCATAGGGGTCTTGGATCTCTGGCTCGAGGTAGGGCTCCATAAACCTTCCTGTGGAGTTTGTTGCAGACGTCCTTTTTTTCCCCCAACAGTTCCTTATGTTTGTTTTATGAGAAATTTTAGGTACATAAAAGTGCTTAATTAAGAATAGAATAAACTTTCATCTTCCCACCATCCCACTAAAACATAGAACAATGCAATTTTTCAACTATCATGTTGACAGAATTTCTCAAGTTTGACCCAAAAATCTTATTGGCAAGCCTGCAGGGAAACTGGCCTTTTCATACACTGCTGGTAGGGATGTAGAGATGGTAAAAGGGAAGTTTGACAACTAGGAACAGTTTACTTTTGCCCAGATGTCTTCATTCCACCTGTAACCAGGGGGCCCTTCCCCACAGCCTTTGCATTTGGCAACTGGAATTTCTTCTGTTCCTTTTCTGTTTTCTGCTTGACTGCCTTATCTCAACCTGCCTCCTGGGCCTCCCTCCTGGGCTGCTCCAGGGGTTCCTTGCTACCTGCAATGCTAAACCTGGAGTATCCTTCTCTTCCCCCAGTCACACCATCCTGCTGAAAGCTATTCTGCTTTTATTATATGAACTGAGCTTCAAGGGCCTTAGCAATTGGTGAAGGAGAGTTCTGTATAGAATTATCATAATAAAAAAGGAATAATAAAATTAGACCATCGCTATTTTTTAATACTTTATGAAATAATACATCTAAGCAATGATCATCAACAGTTTCTAAAGTCATTAGATGAAAGTTTGATGAAAAACTGTTCTATTACATGTGTTGATGAATCAGGTTGACCACATTTGTACCTTATGATTGAGAACCATGAGATGTGCTTCCTGGTGTGAGACAATAGTATACTGTATCATGTGTGAAGCATCCTTGCCTAACTAAATAAGCCTGAACTAAACAAGTCTCTAAACCTAACACTATGTTTACAGGAAATACAATGCATTCTTACTGGGTTGTTAAGACTTTAGCAAGCTTGGTGAAGAAGGTGAATATGGCGCTTTGGACATCTCACCCACTGCTGGTAGGCTTGCACGTGGAATTTGACAGTCCTTAAATAGCGGGGGAAATCACCCTCTTGCCACTAGATGGTGCTTACTGGCTTTTGAGTAGTCTATTACAATGTCTTCTATCGCACCTCTTCATTTCTCTCATTACTCCTGAAGCATCACTGGAGGAAGGGACGAGGCCCTGACAATCAGAGCCTCACGGGGAAATTGTAATCCAGACCCAGGCAGCCATATCTACTTTCTGGCTGTCGCACTATTTGTCACTGGGACATATCGCCATAGCCGCTTATTTTATGTCATTCCTTAGCAATATATATTAGGATATTGTGTTAAGTGTATTTTTAATATGTTTTTTAATAGCCAGTAACTACATTATTTATTTTAAGTATTTTTAGTCTGAGATCAAAGTTAAAGAATTTGGTTTCAAATTATTTACTTTGAAGTTGATTCAGTTTTTTTTATGATTATAAATATTGCTGGAATAAACACTGGTGTGCAAAAATCTTTGTTCTTATTGTTAATTATTTCCTTGGATTATATTGCCAAATATAGGAATCTGACTAAAGTCTGTGGATACTATTAAGATATTAGAGCATATTGCCAAATTATTTTTTCAAGAAGCTTCCTGTAATTTACACTTTCAGCAGTTTTGTGAACATCCTTGTCTTCTTACTCCAACACCACTGCATTTAAAGGGTAGGATAAGAACTAAGAGGATGCTAAAAAAAAAAAAAAAAAGACAGATCAATAGCAAAAGGAAGATCAAGAAATAACTTGAGGAAAAAATATTCATTTTCAACTTTTATCTTTTAATTGTTAACTATCTTTGTTGAGGAGACATTGCGTTATAACATGGCATTATATATATTTTACACTAGGATATGATGATGATATTTAATCATTCTGATTTTCTTGAGAGTTTAGACCCCTGTTCCATGTATACATCTAGGGAAGAGAAAATCCTAAATTCTAAGATGCCTTGGTGATGCTGGAAATTCAACTTTATCATTTGGCAGGAATGTGAAAGAAACTGAATTGCAGGCTGGACACTTCCTCCTTTTCTCCCATCTTTCACATCTAATCACTCCACAAACCAAACCACACTGCCTCCCCTCTGCCACCACCTCTCACCCTTATTAGCTTATCTAGTTCAGGCTGTCACTATCCTGCACCTGAATAAATGCAATAGCCTTCTAATAGATCTCTCAAATCATCCTTCATATAGTATGATCTGTCTAAAACACAAATCTAGCGAGTTCATCTTCCTTTTTATATACCCTCAAGAATGCCTCGTTGCCTACAAACTAAGGATCAAATTCTTTGTCAAGACCGGGGTCTGCTGTCCCATTCCCCACCTGTCACTACTACATCTCTTACTTTCCCTGCCTCAGCCTCACACTTCATTAATAGCTGTTTATAGCAAGCTATTTATAGTTACTGGCAAACGTCATTGTATTTCTTGCTTCTGATATTCTCAGTCCCACTACCTACATTCCCCTTTCTCCATAATGGCTAACATAAATCTTATTTTTTTCAAAAATAGTAATTAGCCCTCCTTGGGGTCATACCATCCTTCCATTCCATCAGTGAGAGCAGGATCAAGGGGTGTGACTGTGAGTGTCCCATAGTGACGAGATAGGCAGACTGTTCCTGTGGTATGGACCGGCTGTGCTCTGAACTCCCTCATTCCTTCGGTTCCTGCTCATTTTCTGAGGCTGCTTGTCCAGTTTTCCTAAAGTTTCTCAGATTACCCAACATCATTCCCACCAACCTGCTTTCTTTCTAATGTACTCAGAGTTGTTTTATGTTATCTGAGTCTTATTCCTACTATTCACCAGGGTTGGAAGTGAACTGGTCCCCACACGGAGTCCCATTTAAAAAGCCTAATTGCGCATCTAAAAAGAAATTTTAAAAGGAGTGCCCAACTTTAACCAATTTATCTGAAAAACATTGAAAAGTATTCAATTTATGATCCACATTCACACCTATTCACACTCTTTCCTCACCCACCTCCACCCTGAGAAGATTCCTCCCTCTTAGAGCTTCTCTAGGGCCTCAACCTTGCAGCCCACTCATCTCTCCACATTTGGACTTCCCAGGCCTGCAACCCTGTTTCCTCTTACACTCTCTCTCCCAGATCTTTGTTATCTAGATCATCTAATCCTGTCTCCTTAGGTCCTTATGTATTTTATTTCACCACCCAGATCTTGTTTCTCTCTACTCATTTGTCCAATTCTGCAGAGGGTCTGGAAATCAAACTGACCTAGATAAACTCTCCTAAAGTAAAAGTGACAAAATGGCTACCCACAACCCACACCCATTTGGTTTACAGTGTGGGGTGTTGTTTAAGTGCTATCGTGTTGTTGTTTTTATTGAGTTATTTGCCAGTATTTAACAGTGAGAGAATTTCCCCCTCAAATCTGAATTTCCAAATCTTCTGGAAAATCAAAAGACCTGGCAACGTTGGGACCACATCGCCCCATGGTGAGAATCAAATAGAGTTTGGTATCAGCTGTCCCCTTTACCATCACTCCATTCTCCATGATCCCTGCCCAGCCTTCCTTACTCATTAACTTTCTGGCTCCCATAGACACTTGAATTTACAGTCCATGCTTTATGGGGAACTAGGAAGGAAGCATCTGTGAAATTAAAGAGGATAGGGCCTCCCTGGTGGCTCAAAGAGTTAAGTCTCAGCCTATGAAGCTATCTGCAGCCATGGCAGCACGAGTTCGATCCCCAGCCAGGGAGATTCCCACATCACGCAGCATACCTCTCCTGCCTCACCCTCTGCTCCCCTCAGCAGTGTATTTCAGTCAATCCACCTGTTCTGCTCCCCACTCTGTCTCTGGTGAATCCTCTCACCCTCACACACCTCTGTCCTGCAGCCAGCTCTTATATGCATAAATAAATCTTTAGAAAAAAAAGAAATTAAAGAGTATATTTACTTTTGGGGTGGGGGCATAGACTGGAGGGGATCCAAGAAGGGAATACATGCACAGTGTAAATCCTGTCCTACCACAAGCAGACAAAAGGAGGAGAGACTGATGGAAGCAGTGCAGAGGAGAAAGTAAAGCAACTGCAAAGAGCATGGACTGAGAGAGATAAGACAAATGGATTAACGTGCCTAGACACTGAGAACAAAAAAAATGCAATGTTAAAATTTCCGTGATCCTGAATTTTAGAGGGTCTCTCCTTCCACCCCCACTCCTGCCAAGCACACCGTCTCTATACCTAAAAGGTATCATCCTTGATGTCCTTCCACTTGCAGAAGAAGAGGGGGAGCACTCTTAATTTAGAGTCAAACTGCATTTGAGTCTACTTTAAATGAATGAGGGAGATTTTGTTTTTTAGAGGAGTTTTGGGGTTTCATAGAGCATAAATTTTTTTTCCTTTCGGTAACATTGGTTTTACAACACTGTATATGACTCAGAGATATAGGATCAGACCTCTTCAGATGTATGTCACCAAGAGAACATTTTTTTGAAAGTAGTCCTAAGTCAAAACATTTCAAAAAAAAGAGTATTTACCTTCCAAAGTTAGCCTATATTTCTTATAATTCTAATTTTCATGAGCAGTCAGATTTAAAGTTAGATGCATGTAAATTATCATATATTTGGACTGAAATTTTTCACAGCAACCCTATTGTTTTCTCACAATTTTATCATAGTTCTTCACTGAGGTCCATGTCTCTGTATTCGTAAACAGAAGTATAGTTTCAACTCTTTAATACTTCATCATTGTGAATGGAAATAAAATAACCAATTTTAGACTGGTAGACAAATCTATGGCAACATTGAAGGAAGAGCGGGATCAAGGAAATTCTGGGTTGTAAAGGAGATGCATTTTCACACAGTTCACCCCTTTGGAAAGAATTTAGGGATTTTAATATTTATGGCAATATATCACATTTATTCTTTTCACAGAAGATCTGAGAATTGACTATAACTTAGAAGGAAAGGAGAAGCAAAGGAATGTGGAGAGTAGAGAAATGCTGGATTTCATCTCTGTTACATTCACTTAAAAGAGAATTTTTAAGTGACAGATTTGGGTCACCTTACTATTCTGTTTTAGCTTCTATTTCTTGTCACAGTTCTTAGCATTTTATTCTCTTTCTTAGTATTTGTTTATTCTGTATATATCATAACCATGGGCAGCACAATTTCAAGATTTCTTGAAAATAAAATTATATAATCATTTGGAGAGTAATTGGGGATCTCTAGATAATGTGAAGTGCTACAGAAAAAAAAAAAACCAATAGGCCCAAATGGAGTCATTTATGCTAAGCGCCATCAACACTTTAAATACCCAACACGAATTGCAGTTTCAGGCGCTCCCAAAAGTGGAATTTTAAATCAATCAATCTGGAAATTTCTGGTCAAAAATATGCAGAAGCAATCTGCATAAAAACCCAACCCCCAATCCCATCTTCCCTCAAGGGAAGGTTACATTGCCTGAAATAATCCTCCTTTTCTTATCCCACCTTCTTTCTCACTATAAAACTTCCATTTTGTATGATCTCTAGGAATGCTTTGCTACTTGCTAGATGGGATGCCCCCCATTTTATGAATTGTTTAATAAAGTCAATCAAATCTTCAAATTTATTTAGATGAATTTTGTATTGGTTTGGGGGGGTTGCATGTAAAAGTACTGGGAATTCACCAGAGAGTGGGGAGCAGAACAGCAGATTTACTGAAATACACTGCTAAAGGGAGCAACAGGTGCACCATGTGGGTCAGCTCCCTGGCCAGGGATTGAACTCAGGCCGATAGCAGTGAGAGCACTGAGACTTAACCCCCTATGTCACCAAGGAGGTCCTAGATGAATTTGGTTTTGAAGAGGATTCACATACCATGTGACCTAGAAATTCCTTTTGAAGTTATATATGATAGAGAAACTCTTGGGCACATGTGCACAATAAGGAGTGTCCAAGGATATACTAACAGTATTGTTGGTTGCAACTTCTATTAATAATAGAACAAATAAATAAATTGTGATCTATTCATCCCATGCCACTCAGGTCTCTGCCACACCCCTCCAGTCTCACATTGGTGCAACTCCACTTCACACCATCCATCAATAACCGCATCTCCTCTCTCTGCCTTGCTAGCTCTTCCTCTACCATGTTGGTTAGAATAAATTATCTTGCCTTACAGAAAGGAACCTTTGCTTTCAGTCACCACCTCAACCTAGCTGGAGGGTTTCTACCCACATAATTTAATAAGTAAAGTCCTTTTTCAGATTTATAGCTTTTCATACTCATGTCTTTACCTGAAATAATATTCCATCCCCTTTCCTCCTTCCAAGCATAAGCATTTCTTTTATAGAGATTGTTTTCTTTAAATAGCTTTTTTTTTACATGTAAGTGACATGCCATAACATTCACTTATTTTAGATGAACAGTTCTGTACATTTTAGTAAATATGTAAGAGGGTGGTCCTCAGGAAAGGGGAGTGTCCCAGAACCCCACCCCCACCTCAAGCCAGAGAGATCCAAGACACCTAGGACTACGAATCCCAGAATGCCATCATCACTGAAGGAAGGATGTTGAGGACTGAGGGTGGCGTTAAGCGATGACCTGTGAGCTTGGAGGGGGGCGATTGCTCGTGGTTGTGAATTGCCATGTTTTGAGTGTGCCATTAAGATTTCAGCTCAGTGGAACTGGTAGGATGCATCCACCAATTTATTCTTTATCTTTTTTTTCTCTTCCCTTTTTGTAAATAAACTCTTTTATTAATTTTATTGTGTGTGTCTGCAGTTGAGTCTTATAAGTCCCTTTTAAGCACACGGGTGAGAACCCACAGACAGGCACCCCATTTATATCGGGGCTGCCCAGTAACAAATACACAAAGAAAACAACAACCTTTTCTGTCAGGGTCTCTGGGAGGAGGGCACTTCATAGAAAGACCCTCATCAATATCGCATAGCTACAGCAAAGAGAAATTCGAAGACGGTGCTCCCAGTTCTTCATGTTTTGTGGTGGTAATCAGGAGATTCAGAAGTTTATGGGTGCCCTGACACAGGGAGGGCAGGCACCAAGAAAGACAGGCCTGAGAAAGACAGGAAATGAAGTCTTGAGATTAAGATCCTAGTACCAAATATCATGCATATGTTGAGGACTGCCAAATTTGTATCTCTAGCTTATATCCCAGCTCTGACTCAAGACTTCCATCTCCAATGGCCAACTTGCCATCTACTCTTGGGTGTTGAACAGAAATATCAAACTAAATGTAGCCTCAATAGTACTCTGGATTTCTACAGCCCTAACCTCCCCCACCTCACCATTCCCACAGATAGATGCGCTCACTTCCCTAAGCTCTCACTAACCGCCCCCCCCCCCAACATCCATTGTCCCAGTCTCCTCAGTAACAACTTTCTCATTTCTACTGCCACCACCTGGTCTTGATCATCATTTCTCTCCTGGACAAAACAACAAACTCTTAACTCTTCTCTCTGCCTCCACTTTTGCATTCCTCATTCCATCCTCACCCAGCAACAAAACTCATTGAAACTCATTTTCTTCTATGTAAATTGGGTCCTGCCACTCTAGTGCTTAAAACTCTTAAATAGTTTCCCACTAGACTTAGAATAAATGCAAACTCTTACCTTATTCTTAAGTCCCCATTGCACCTGGCCATTCTTCCCCTTTTACTCACATTTGTTCTTCACTTGATTTTCACAATTCCATTTCAAAGTTTTGGCACTTACTGTTCTTTTAATTTGTACCAATTTTTTGCTTTCTCATTCTTTTCATTTCAGCTTACATATGCCTCTACCAAAGTCACCTTCTCTAATCAAGCTACATAGGTGGCTTCCTTTTTTAGTCTCTGGCCTCCTCCCTTTGTTGTTTTCTTCACAGTACTTCTCATAATTGCAACAATTCTATGTTGGTTTACTTTTAGCCTTCTTCTCTTATAAGAATTAAAAATACCATTTACCATTACAGTCCCTGCACCCAACATAATACTGCGAATGTTTTAGGGACTCAACAAAGATTTATTGAACGAAAACATTTAGAAAACATTTGAATATCTGCTGCTGTTGTCCAGTTTTCAGAAAGAAACAGATTTTCTTGGCTGTATCAGGACTATTTTGATGACAAGTAATGGAATCCCATTTAAGACTAAACAAAAGGGAGACTCTACTATGCAGACACAGGTTCTTTTGAGAAATTGAAGCCAAGTACATGTGTGTCTTAGGAAAGAACTCAAAGCAGGAATATTGGTAATACAGGAAATACAGAGATTTTATTTTACTTGAAAGCAAACAATTTAGCTTGCCACAGCTTTATGGATTCTGGCAGAGATACAAGATTCCTGTATTAGATGACAAAGAACAACATATTACTCATACCAACAGTAGTAGCCAGAATGTCAGCACTTGCACTGGTTCCAATATCCAATTCCCACAGAGTAACATGAAAAGATCAAGGTGGTGCTTACAGGTGGGTGTGTTACAGGTGAGAAAACCTGAGCTCAGGGGGCCCAAATCTTTTGTGATGGGAAATGCCTCTGCCCTGGGGTGGGGTGAGATAGTAAATAAATGTCTTCCTTGCCCCAGATTGTTAAATTATCTTTGTATTCCTTGAAAAGATAACCCAGGAGAGAGGGCAGCTAGCATTCAATCACAAGATATGCAGAAGTGCAGGGAATCCAGGAAGAAATGTCTTCCAATAAGTAGGCAGGGATGAGGGGAGAGTGGAGAGGAAGAGCTCTGCAGAAAAAAACAGTTGACCAAATGTACATCTCTGGAAGTGGTACTTTAGATTAGTCAGGCAATTACATTTTTTTCAAATGAATTACAACTTATAGCTTATAAAACTTTTATCGCTAGAGCTATTTTTCTCAGAAACATTAATATTTCTGTCTAAAAAATTAAAGGATATTTAAAAAATAATATGTTCATGATAGCAACAATCAGCATGGAGGAGAACAATTTAAATTCCTGGCAATAATGAATTAGAATAATGTTTTAAAAATTGTTTCCCATTTTTAATTTTGTTTCTTGTTTTTTAGAAAGTAGATTGTGGAAAAGGGTCAGTGGGTATTGTTTTATGTTTTTCCTGTCTAAGGAAATCTGTATGAATAAAAACAAAACATGGACATTATCTATAGAAGTCTAAGACAGAACAAAGCATTAATTTCTCTGTAACCATTTCAGATATTTAAAAATTATATTTGCACATGAATTTGAAATTTTGGTTAGCCAGGGCTCTGCGGATGAAGAAAATCATATAGTCATACTCCTAATCAGTCATCAAGGCTTAATAAGGCAGAATAACCTTATTCTGTGATTTTTGTCTGATCAAAGATTATAGAACAGTGGTTTGTAAATAAATCAATTATTTACTTTTTCATTCATTTATGCATATTTACGTTGTTTGTCTTAGAAGATGAAGTCATTAAATATTGGGCTTAAAACAGCTCAACTCACTTTATAGAGAAGTTAGCATCACAATTCGGCACTCAAACACTTAAGTTTTTAAAAGATGGTCCTCAAATTAATTATGGAATCAAGATTTTAGAACTTAATGTAGCATGAATATTTAGAAGCACCCTTCCCTCTAATTCAGTGTTAATACTTTTTTGTTGTCTTTCTCTGAAATTTTAGAAAGATAATTCCTTTTTCTCCTTGTTTTTCTCATATCTAACCCAAGAGAACATCTAATTTATTTCAGCCATATTTGGTTAATCTGTAATAGTAAATCTAGGACATATTACATACTATTTTTATGTGACAAAATATGTTCTTAAATTAGAGAAATATTTCAGTCTAATATTCCTTAAAAACTATAAACATGACACCAATCTTATTTAATGAGATGAGTGAGAAAAATAAAGCTTCCTATTCTTCAATATGTTTTCAAAATATGAAATGCCACTATAAAATTTAGCTAATCTTCAAATATGTGAGTTTTATTACAGTGTTTTTAAATTGTGGAACTGTTTGCTACTGGCATTTAAGTACAGAAATTGAAACTAAGCACTTAAAAATGCTTATAGTAATTTGACAGAGTAATTTTCTATAGCATTAAATAAAACATTTAGGCTTGATTCTTTGTCTTTTTAAGTCTGATTTTTCTGGGAATTTATTTTTATTGTATTTTACAAAGATACTACTCTTTCACAGGTTGGAAATAAAAATACACTGGTCCTTACCACAATAGTTTTACAAGTCCTTTTTTAGGGTAAAGTCATCAGCATTCCTGCTACTCTTAGTGGTCACTGAGCACTATAGCAGTGTGGTAGGATTATAGGAGTACTTTATTCATATGCTAGGTTTATTGACTGTTACATATGTAGTTGAAAGCACTAAGCAACACGATAAATGAGACAATGCCTGAGCTGAGGGGTGAAGGGAAGGGAGAGACTAGCTAAGAAATATGAGGCCCCAGTGCCCTGCCTCTGTCTCCCCGCACTTCATCCCGGCACTAAGGCTACACTGGCCCAGGGTGCTATTTACTTGTCCGTATCCTCCCTCAGTCCCTGGCCCAACATGATACTCACCAAAGCCCAGTGATGAGATAGCCCAGTGCCTAGGGTCTGTGCAGCCCACCAGGCAGAGTCTGAGGAGGCTGAAACAGAGGTTCCCCAGTTAATTGCAGGCCACTCTGCTGAACATCTTCTCCCAGGAGTACAGAAACATATTAAAAGAACACATGCCAAATATCACACTGTGAAAGTTATTAGCAGAGGTACCTGATTCGAGCGGTGAAAAATGGAGCTACTCCAGTGCTCCTGGAACTGCCCAATGAAGGGAACTAGGCAACCTCATCAGAGGCTCAGATTATACTAGAGAGATTTCTACAGGAGCATGAGGAAATTCCCCCCTCCAAGTCTGTTATAAATAGTGTGTTATGGGACCCTTCTTAGATTCCAGATGGAGTTCTAGCAAATCAGGCCTGTCAGTGCGTTGTGAAGGACTGCTGTTATGCACCACGGGGATGGCATTAAACATGACACTGGTCATGAACACTAAGTCATAAAGAGAGATTTGCTTCTAGAGAAAAACCTTTACTTCTTAGATGGAACTCAACTCTGTGCAAAGGGTTATAACAAAACCCAGACTTTACAAGTACCAGTTGCTGTAGAAGGTGCTGCTTGCAGTCCAGTGGATTATTGGCCTTCTACAGCAACTAATATGTGGAATATAAATTAACTAAACTAAGAGTTAGATAAAGACAAGCTTAGAAAACTAACCCTTGACAGCTGACTACAGAACTGAAACATCAAAGGGGAAGGGAGAGGGGGACAGACAAGAACAAAGGGGGGAAGGAAACACAATGGACTATGCTGGAGGACTATGGATGATCTGTTGGTGGATGCACTATGGTGATAATAGCTGATGGGGATATCCAAATATGACCTCAATTAAAGATAAATAAATAAATAAATTTAAAATAAATAAAATTTAGAGGAAAAAAAAAAGAAAATGCCCAGGCTGGCCGTTGTTATAATCACCAGACCATATAGTTAGGTTTCTCCAGTAACTAACCTATTAATTTCCTTAAAACGGCCTTGAACAAACCTCCCAGCACTAACCACACTCATTTTGTTTTCTGTTGACAGGTGAATCAAAGATATATGAAGCATCATAAAATAATGACAGCGCTGGCAGCACCAACAGTGATGACCAGTTTCACAGGGGTGGGGGAGAAACTCCCCAGGACAACAGGAACAACTGAGTCAGCTTGGCTTGACCAACAGATAATTCATCTCCTCCTACCTTGAACTCTGCTTTAAAAAAGCTAGTCCCTTGCCCAGAAAAAAAAAGATGATTCTTTTTGAGGACATGAGCTCCCCATCTCCTCAGTTTATCAGTTTTCTGAATAAACCTTGCCTTCCTAACAACTCCAGGCCTGTCTCTCTGCCTCATGAGTGGTGAGTAACTGAGCTTTCCCTTTTCCAGTAATATATTAAGAACCCAAAATATTTGAGGGACCTGATGAATTTGATGTGCTACTCATTGCCTCTCTTCCTCTAATTCATTCATAGGAACATTGTAAGATCCTCTTCATCTTTGCCCTCCTCTCCCTCTACTCTCTTAGCCTCAGCTTATTCTATCTATTACAGTGGAATAATATTAGTTAGCCTAATAATATGTAAGTCTAATATTATGTCACCAGAGAATCTGGAATTGGGGCACTGAGAGACTGAGTGATTAGGTCATAGTGGGCATATGAACTGAAATGTCAACGGTTGTTACAAAACCAAACCAAAAGCCACATGTAAACTAATGTTATGAAGGGAACACAAAAAGCCATGAGGAAATAAAAGTTTTGAAAGAGAACAAGGGGAACAGAGCCATTGGCACACATGCAAGAAGTAGAGAATCCAGGGATCTTGCTAACATGTAAATCAAGTCAAATCAGATCCCCTTGACTTCTTATCTTACTCAGAGTAAAAATCAAATCAAATCTTAGCAACAGTCCATAAGGCCCTATAGAATCTTTCCTCCAACTCTCTGACTTCCTGTCCCAAGACTCTCCCCCTCACTTTATGTTAGCCACACAGACCTTGTTCCTTGAAGTCATGTGCATTAGTGCCTCAGGACATTTGCACTTGTTATTCTGCTTGGCATGTTTCTCACAAGTTATCAGCAGGTCTTGCTCTCTTTCCTCCTTCAGACCTTTGCTCAAATGTCATCTTTTCTGTAAGGTCTTCCCTAACCCAGTTGTATTTAAAGTTGCACTTGGCACTTACTCATGCTTCTCATCCCCTTCCCCGATTTGTTTTACTCTACAACACTATTATCCTATGACAAAATATACATTTTACTTATGTGTGTATTACCTGTCATGCATTACTAAAATGTAAACTCAGTGAAGCCAGGTGGTTTTTTTCTGTTTGCTTTTATTTATATGTCCAGTGCTTAGAATATTTCCTGGAATGTAATAAATGATCAGTAAATATGTTGAATGAATGAATGAATGAATGGAAGAAATGCAGATCATTGCCTTCTTTCTTATTTTGTAGTTTATCCCTCAAATGACTTGGCCACATTCTATTTCCTATCAGGTCTTAAATCACTAGTTTTTACTAGCTCCCCTTTTTCTCTATTTAATTTTTGTCTTTTCATCATGCAAGTAGTTACATGATTCCAAAATCAAAATCATGTCATAAGATAAACTGAATGTAAATTCAATATCTATGCCTTCTTCCCATTAGCTACCATCTTGTTGATTTTTGCTTTATTCCTTCATTGCTCCATTTTACAAACTATATAATTTGCTTATATTTTATAGCTTTCCCTGCTTCTTACATTAAGCACCTTGAAAAAAATTTTTTTTAATTTTTAAAAGTAGTAACACTGTATATGATTAACACCACTATATATGATTTAGAGGGGTAGGATCACACCTGTCAATGTATATTGCCACATTACAGCCTCCTCCAGGGTGCCCATAGTACTCCACTATAGTTCATCGTAAGCACCTTTTTGCATCATTTACCATGGAGAGATATAGAGATCTTCCTCTTTCCTTTTAATTGAGGCAGAGTCCTGCATTAGTGGTATCATAGTTGTCTCAACTAGTGCTACATTGACATTTTGGTTACTCTTAGTTTCTTACTACTACAAATAATGGTATGATAAATAATGAATAAACTTGTGCATAGGTCTGTTCATATTTTTGCCAGTTCATGGCAAATATGCATTTGAAATAAATTCTTAGAAGTGAGATGAGTGGATAACTTTTGCAAATTGAGGCGATTCGAGTGGTTTTATGTTTATTATAATCAGCAAGTCAACATTAAGATAGCTCCCTATCCTTGAAGACACATCTTAAATCACACTTATGAGAAAACTCCTATTTTCCCAAGCAGAAGGAATGTACCACTATCCCCCTAATACTCACCAAAGAAATCAGAAAAAGAAACAAGCAAACAAACAAAAAAAAAGCTTTTGTATTCTCTCTTATTTACATGGGGTCACATAGCAATTTTCACACTGTTTTGTGTATACTGTTATCAAATGGATAATAAACTACTGCAGGGCAAGGAACATATTCTTATGCCCTTTTTACCTCTGACCCTTAACTTGACCTTTAACTAGATGACTGACTGAATAAATACAGCACACAACAGCATGTTATATAAAAGTGTCTATTTAGAATTATACCTCATGTAACACTCCGAATAAATCTCAGGTGAATGAAAGACTTGAATAGAAAAGTTATAAGAAACTATGAGAAAAACAGAAGAAACTCTCTACCATGAGTTTGGCAGTCAGGGCAAGGACTGGTTAAACTTTGTGCCTTTAAAAAAGACTGACCCAATAAACTGAGCTTCAAGCTCTCTGGCACATCTCTTTTGCTCCTCTCACATCACTCCTGCCCTTATCTTCTGCTTCTGGTACACATTCTGGTTGGCACCACTGCTGGGCTGGCCCTTTGAGGCATGGTTAAATACTGTTGCCCAAATATAAGGCTCCAAAGTTGAGCCCATCGCTGCAGACACATGGAATATCTGACAACTACTTTATCATGCCAGGGAGCATATCAGCTTCTGTGTGTTGATGGTGGCTTTTGTTACCCTTTTGACTAAATGCAGAAGGAGCCCTTTTTCTCTGCCTGGATTCTAATAGACTGCACCCACTCATGGAGATAACCCTGTACAACATTAGGACATAGTTCTGAATGCATCCAAGGTGGAGAAAAAGATAAGCATCTTTTTTATCTTGACTGTAGGAGAGGTTAGAGACATTCATTGTCTTCTACACAAGTGGAAATCCCATCTTGGAAAGTAATGCACACTCTCCCACTGTCCCAGAGTGCGCCTGCTCTCCCCACGCCAGGATGAGCACAGTCAAAATTATGATCTGTCCTGTTGCCAGTTTTGCAAAGCAAAATTTTGGTGGTTTTTTAAAGAGCTGTCCACAAATGACACCAATCATAATTTGGATCCAATATTTAATGACATAGAGAATGTTTAAGAAGAACTGCTAACTGAGAGCTTTGCAACTCAATGTTACCTAAATTATCTGGTCCCACTTCCCGACTTGGACTGCAAAAACAGGCAATGGTAAAAATTCAAGCAATTTTGGAGAATAGCGGTGGTCAAAAAGAGGAAATAAGTCTTAGAATAATGCTAGCAGATAACCATGCCAACAGAGAGAGCTATCTGAATGTGAGCCATTTCATGTGCAGGTACCCTATCTGAGGTAAACCATACCCGCTGATACCAAGGAAACCACCTGTGCCTTGCCCTGCTATTTATCTCTCCCCTTCCCTGCCTAACACCCTGCCCTGGTTTCTCTAGAGTGCAGATGTGAGATGAGGGCTATCTGGTTTCCAGAAACTATGGGGAGATGGAATCTGTTTACAGATCCACACAATGGTGGACTCTTACGCATCAGGGAGTTTTGCAGATTGGGCCCTAGTCCAGCATATCTGTTTACCAACTTTTCCCAAAACTAGAAACTCACAACTCTGCCAGGCAAGAGCATTACTGGCCCTTTAAATGAAACTGCTCCTCCCACACTGCTCTCTGCAAAGAACAAAGAAAGGCTACTGCCTGAAACCACTTAGTTTTAGCCTTTGCCAAGAAGCACCCTCTGATCTGTTCTTGAACCCACTGCCCCTTGCTCTCATCTGTTGCCCTGATTCTATACTTGGTCTTTTGATATCTGCTTCTACACTTTCTTATTTCAGGACCTGTTCAAAATTTCCTCATTATGTATAAGCCTAGGACTCTTGCCATTATTGCCTCAAATATTCATGCTTTATTGATTTTAGTGGTACTACTGCCCAGTCTTTTCAATGAGAAGTTCAGATGCTGAAGCTTTATCTTAGAGAATTGCTGTTGGAGAGAGGGGGGTTAAGAGGGGCAGTTATCTTCAGACCTTCCCTCCCCCCACCTCCCCACCATCATCTCATGAGTACCTGGAGTACTGTCTGAGTAGAAGGGCTACTGGGAAGTCTTTTGAGTGATAGTGGAATTGCCTCCCTCTCTAAATAACTGATTGTTCCAATATGTTTGGTGTCAGAGGTGCAGAAACTTCAGAACTGGCCAATTTGCTCTCAAACAAGTGGATTGCGTTGTTAGTCTCATAAAGGCAATAACCCTTGTCCCCAATTACCCCCCAGCTTCCACCCCAGATAGTTGCTGACTGAGGTATCAATACTTTTTACTTATTTTTTTCTAAAGATTTTATTCAGTTATGATACAAGAGCTGGGGTGTAGGCCAAAAGTGCAGGGGGGTGAGAGGATCCACCAGAGACAGAGTGGGGAACAGGAAAGACAGAATGACTGAAATACACTGCTGAGGGGAGCAGTGGGCAAAGCAGGAGAGGTCTCCTACGCCATGTGGGAATCTCCCTGGTCAGGGATCAAACTTGTGCTGCAGTGGCTGCTGATAGCTTCATAGGCTGTGACTTAACCCCCTGCACCACTAGGGAGGCCCAGTTATCAATACTTTTTAAAAGAAAGCAATGGGTAACTCATCTTGGGCATGGACTATTGGGGCCTAGGAGTGCAGATTCTGAAGTCAGACTACCTGGGTTCAAATCCAGCTGCTACTACATTTACTGTGGGATCTAGGGAAATTATTAACCTCTCTGTCTCAGTTTCCTTATAGGTGATGATACAATAACACCTACCTCAATGGACAATTATAAATGTTAAAGGAATTATTACATATTATAAAAATTGTCAATAATTGTTAGGTGCTATTATTGTGACAGAATGCATCTCCAACAAAGGGGTAGGAGCACCACAACATGGCAGTGGGTACCATCTCCCCCCCTCCCACTCACAGACACCTGCCTTGACTACAACTTTCTGCTTACCATGAACTGGACTTCCTGAATAAGGGGTAGTTGGGAAGGCGGAAGGTGGATGCACTGAAGGTGGAACAGAGGAGGAAGGGAGACATGTGGAGGAGAGAAATCTGAAGAAGAGACACATAGGTGAGAGACACATGACGAGGTTGCTCCTTGTCCTTGGTCTCTTATTTAACATTTTTTTTTTGACAGAGAATGGCAGCCATCATCTTTACCTTGTGGCACATTATATGGTATATTTTGAATGTTGGATCTCCCCTTCTATCCCAAGTCTCTGGGATCTGCCTGACTCCTTTCTTGAGGTTACTGCCAGTATGTGCCTTGGACTTGTTCTGGTGCTTTCAGGCCTCAGTCACCCCACTTTGGGCCAAACATGTTTGGCTGGAATTTTGTTCATGAGTGGATGGGTAATTTTTAGAGTTCAATTGGAAATATCGTCTTTGAAATCCTTTCTTCTCTCTCTCCCTGTTAAACTTACACATCACCTATAAATCTTTTAAGAATCTGATTTCTTTGTCTTTGTTCATGAAAATCCTTTGTTGCTGGAGGCCAGCTCTGGGCAAAGTTATTGTTGTTCTGGTTCGGTTCAGAGGAGGGTGGAGAAGGCATTGGTGAGTGGGGGGAAGGGGAGGGAGTGAGAGACAGCACACACCAGAAAGAGTGATCAAGCCTCTCTGCTTTATTTTTTGGATAGCAGGATTATAAAAGTTAGTTATTAAGCATAACTATGGAGATAATATAAATAAGATCATAGATAACAGCAGAGTACATATTTTTTACAGACACATGATCAGCAAATTTCTGGGAAAATTTCTGTTGTTTAATATTTATGTCCTGGGTCTGGGGTCCAGACTGCTATCTAATGCCTCAGTGTTTTTTGCCTGAAAACCGAGACTAAACAAAGAGACCATCTTGTGCCAGCCTCTGAAGCCGTTAATCTATGTGCTGGCTTTTTTGAGGCAAGCGGGGGAAAGTGTGGGCAATGTTTTAAATATTAGTCCTTGACCAGGGAAGAATGCGTTTTTATCAAAAGACAGCTCAGCACTGGACCTAATCGTCTGGTCTCAGGCAATGGAAAGGCTACGTACATGCAGGCATAGTAGAGAAGCTAATTATTGTTTTTATTTGAATTTACAAAATATTATACTTAAATTGTTTATGAGCAGAAATATCGCATTCTGACTTTTTATAGGAACACTTCCATGAAGTTTCTTTTAACCCTTAACGCAACCTTGTCAAGTAATAGGGGCAAGCTCAGATACGATATTCAAGCTCAGGTGTGACACTTTGTGGCCAGACTCTTACAATGGGCATAATGGTTTTTTCCCTCAACAGTTCGGGGCTCCCCAGGTATCACTTGGTTTCTCTGAGTTTCATTATTATTGGGTCAATTCAAAAAGACCTGGGTGAAGAAGTGTGATTCATACCTCTAAGTCACAAACAATGTTACAAATCCATGTCACCGCAATAAAAAGAAAAAGAAGACTTGGATATTTACATCATTATGCTTCTTGGGTATTTTAACTTGGTTTACGTTAGGATGATTATACTGGTCAACAGTGAGATCATAACTGACTTAAAAAGGCCCTAATCTGTAGTATCTTGGTGTGCTGAACATGAATATAACCCTGAACATTTTTTATTAGCTCTCGATTTGAAGATATTTCATATAATCATTTTGTATGTTTCACCATGTAAATTTATCCAGTAGGACTGCAACAACATTCTAAATCAGCTAGAATGATGTAATATTGCATCGCATTGCATAATACCATCGTGCACACATCATACAGAGTTGATTGCCTCATTTTCCAATGCAATAATGCAAAACCACTGCCAGGTGGCTGCTGAAGTAAGCTGACGTCAGCAATACACTATAGAAAGCCCTGTCGGAAAGGTTGAGCATTGAAAATATTTCAGACATTGTGCGAGACAGTTTAAGCTACTGTTCCATAGAACTGTTATGATTTTATCCATTTAGGCACAATACAGAACAGTCTTGCCTCTAAAGTGCATTAATAGTGTGGACAATTTCTGCTCTATTTGTGGGGAGTGACATTTGCCAGTCAGAAGAAAAGTATCACTTCTCAAGTGAAGAAGGCTTATCATCTTTACTTCGGATGCAAGGCTGGTGACCAAGACAAGACTTGGGCCCCGCATATGTGCTGTGCTACATGGACAACACAGCTTTTACAGTAGTTAAATGGCAAAAGACCATCAATGCCGTTTGCAGTCCCCATGGTGTGGAGAGAACCAAGCAACCACATACAAGACTGTTACTTCTGCTTGGTTCCTCCTCTCTCTGGCAAAATAACAAAGCAAAAGAAGTCGAGAATAGTCTACCCAAACATTCTGTCTGCATTGAGATGACCGGTTCAACAACTTGCTGCAGGGTGATGCAAAACAAACATGGAATACTTTTCACCTACTGTCTACAAACTTTCTTGGGAATGTTAGGGCAGAAAACTACAGGGAACTAGTAGAAGACATGCTGATGCAGTATCAGAAACTGGGCTGCAATATGTCTCTAAAGATCCACTTCCTTCATTCCCATCTGGATTTCTTCCCTGATAACCGTTGTATGGTTAGTGATGAACATGGGGAACATTTTCATCAAGATATCGCATCAATGGAACAAAGATACCAGGGAAAATGGTCCACTACAATGCTGTCTGACAACTGCTGGACACTCCCCAGAGAAGCTCCTGAACAGCTGTACAAGAGACAAGCGAAGAAATCTAAGAAGTAGTCTATGACTTGATTTTTTGCAGATATTAACCATAGGTCTATTACTATTGGCATGCATTTCATTATGTAAACATCAATTTATTGCAGATTACAAAAAAACTGGAGCCAAAATTAGAATTTGACTGTCATATTCATGTTGAGCACATACAAATTGATAGGAAATAACTAATTTTATTTCAGTGATAAGACTTTTGTAAAAATTTGTTGACCAGTGTTATGAATAAAAAAAGTAACTTTCTATAAATATTTGGGAAAATTAAATAGTCGATGATGTCTTTTAGTCTGTGTAACATTCCAGGGGTATCCCAAAGGAATTCTGTACAACTTCCTAGATAGGATAATTATATAAATATCTCAATGACAACTTAATTTACTTTAGCCCAGTACTATAATCTGCTTTATTCATAACCTGCTATATTTACAACCACTCTAAATCAATACTAAGCAAAATATATAAATCCTATATCAGATTAAAGTAATCTTATCAACTTGGAGATTTAGATGATTCTTAATAAGTCTGCTTCCATCTTTGAATCACAAGTCCCCTAAAATATTAGGGATATTCAGCAGTTCCGGCTCCGTTTTTCCAGGTTCACTGACTTGTTGATATATTACTTAAAGAAAAAAGGACATACCAAGTATTATTTAACAATCTTATCTTCCCACTTGCTATCAGAAAAAAAAAAATGGGGAGATAGGTATTGTTTCCTTTGGGGCTGAGACAGCAGCCTCCTAAGAGTTCAAGAACCTGTTCACTTCTGATCTTGAGAACTCCCCGACCCTACATCAAATAGTACTTGCCCTTAGCAGCAGTGTAAGTGGGGGTCCACCCTCTGACCAAAGGATCTCCTTAAGGCAGTGATCCCTGTCATTATGTTCACTTTGGAAACTTCAATAACTTTAAGATGTGATCAATGCTGACTGAAAAAACTCTAGGTCCAAATTGTAGACTCCTTTTCCTTTGGTTCCAAGATTTCAACTCAGAGCCTCTGCTATGTCCACCCTTTAAAGTTCCAAGGATTCCTTCTTAACATTGCATATGCCAGCACAGTAAAGGGGGGGGGTGCTCTTGGTAGACTAGAGGGAGGTACATCTGAGGGAAGGATGCAGGTGAGGAGTAGGTGAGAAAGGATGCGCAGGAAATGATTAGCCAAGCGTGAACCCATGAGGATAGAATGGTTGTATTCAATAGTAAATATTTCATCAAAGAATTCAACTATTTTTTTTTAAAGAAAAGCAAATATTTCTTTAAGTGCCCAGCTAGTTCTAAACTACTTTCAGGCATAGGTTCATACATACACACACCTTCATTTAAGATTTTAGGACTACCAAATACCTTCAAGCCATTGAATAATCATTTTTCACTCTAAATACTTTCAGTGGTTTGTAATATTTTCCCCTTTGTCAGGAGTTTCACCAGGAGCTAACATGCAAGTAGGAGCAAGTTATGGAAAGGGCACACCTGCCTAGAAAAAAAGAGACTTCTTTATGCAGGAACAAAGCCAGTTTCTCATAAGAGACAGCTCCTAAAAAGCCTGTTAGGATAACTGTGATGCATAATGCAGGCATCTCCAGCTCTGTTCCTCATGTCTGCATAAGAGTTACTTTTAGAGTGACTTTTAAAAACACTATCTTAACACTCTTGAATCCCCAGATAAGACAGTATTGTAGTTACCCTGAAAGAGAAAGTTCCTCGAAAGGTTTAGGACAGAATGGAAATATTCTTGTCTTATACTTCTCAGTGAGAACCTAAGATTCTCTTTTCTTAACTATTTTAAGAACTGTTGGCACTCAGAATGTGGAGAATGACCTAGTTTTGAGGATGATACAGAGCAACAAGTCACTCTTTTAGAAAAGGAAAATATAATTTGAAAAGTCAACCACTGAACATTATTAGCAATGTCCACATTAATGATTTTAGACACAACAAACACATCTGAAATTTTCCTTAGTATATATGCTGCCGAAGCAAGCACTGAAATTCTCTTTAAAAGTATTGAATTCATTCAAAATTTGGTAAGCACCCACCATACGGTTGGCACTGTTCTAGGCACCAGGCATATATTGCATAGCTGTGAACCCTGTTCTCGTACAATATACATTCTATCGTGGAGATACAGGCAATTAACTAAGGGACACATTATGTCTGAGGAAAAATGAAACAGGTTAAGAGGATGGAGACTAATAGGGATGCTAATTTATGAGGATGGTGAATTTAGTAGGCTTTATTTGAGTTGAGTGCTGAGTGGAGAAAGTCAACCATGTGACAATGTGGTGGAATAATATACTAGCTAGTGGGAACAGCAAGTAGAAACATGTTTGGCATATTTGAAGAGCATCAAGAAGGCCAGTGTGGTTGGTAGAGTGATGGAATATTGGGTCACAACCCTGTTGTCCCCTAGGTGTAATCTGAAATTGGCCTTATTGAGCAGAAGAGGGGAGAGACCAGAAGAGAGGCAGGATACTATAGATTAGTAGGTAGCCATTTGAATGAACATGGGAATTTACACAGCATTGTTTTGGGCTGCCACAAGAGGGTTAGCTCCCCAGATTATAGGTAACAAAGTGAAAGCCATTAAGGAGTGCTACAGTAACCTGGACATGAAATAATGGCAACTTGAACAAACTAGAGTTGCAGCAGTGGAGGTACTAGGAGTACTCAGTCCTATTTTGAATGTAGAGCTAGTATATCTGCCTCAGGACCAGAGGTCAAGGATCACATTGATAGTTGTTGTGGGGCACCAGGCACAGGGTGGGCAGGGGGGCCAGGAGGGTCAGGAAGGGGGGCCGGGAAGCTGGAAAGTCTCCAGGCCCTCAGAGAATCTTCGGGCTCTTTCTCTGGGCTACCACATCTCATGGTCTTGCCTCTTCTGTAATCACACTGCTTTTCCTCTTATAGCCACCATTGTATCCCTGGCTTCTAAACTCAGGTGTGGACACGTACCCATGCACACACCCATACTCCAGGTGCCCACACTCCCAAGCGCCTCCTGCATATCACCTGCATCAAGGCCGCAGGTGATAGCCACAGAGGCTAATGGCGTAAAATGCCTGATAATTCATTTACCCTACAGTGGTACAGCTAGAACCTGCTACCAGGTCTTCTGATTCGGTGCTCCGTGTTACACCAATTGCTCCTTGCCCCAAGTAATATTAGTGGTTTACTTTATATCATATAAGCTATTCTTTTCAAGAAACATATTTGAAGTGTTCTTGTGGCAGAGCCTGCCTAGTTGGAGTCTATTTCACTAACCATTAATGCAGGTGAAAAATGCCATATGTGAAGCATGCTTATCGGTCATGATGCTTAATCCTTTGCCAACCAGTTCAGACATGTCAAAGAGAGCAATGATATTTAGATCTTTATTCTATCAATAACACATAGCACTTCACATTTATTTTGTCAGCAAAAGAAGACATCCTTTGAGCATAGTTAGGAAAATACTCAGTCAGCAAACTTTGAAAACAGTCAATGCATTTTACTTTGCTATGAATAATCACCAATCTGGTTCTTGACCTGTCAGTATTGACATTCTACTTAATTTTCAGCAAACAAGATATTGAATAGACACTGCATTAGATATTATACTAGATGTGGAAAACAAAAATAAATGATCCCTTTTTGTCAGGTATACAGATTTAAAACAAACAAAACTTTGTAGAAAAAGAAGTACATTTTTTAAAAGTGTAAATGCCTATTGAAAAGATTGATCAGGTAATAATGTTAGAGGAAACAACACAACTGGACCTTTGTGGAACTTTCAGGAAAAGATTTTCGGGATGGGTTTTAAGAAAAGGTATCAGGTTTGGCAGATAGGATATTTTAGGCAAGGAAAACACAACACAGAAAGGCTATAGGGTGGAAGCCAGAAAGTCTTGTAAGTCAGGGCACAGCAGACCACACCCAAGCGTGATAGAATTGGATCATTATTACTCAGGGTGGAGGAGGCAATTAGAGGAAAACTGCAAACACAAGCTGAGTAGTTCACAATCTGAAGCGCAATGAATACGAATAAAACAAAGCAGTTGAGAGGTTGCTTTGTTTTGCTGTACACATTACAAACAGGTGCCATTGAAGACAGAATTTTATATTTGTACATCTCTCAGCGCTCATCAGTATATGCCAAAGTGTTTATTAAGTACTTTTAATACACAACTAAAAAAAATCAAGACACAGTATGAAAAAGTTTTTGCAAAGAAAACGATCCCATAGATTATCCAATTAACGGACAAAGACAAGGAGAGGGGAGCGGTTTTCCATCTCGCGTTCCCTCACGCTTCCACGATAATGTGCAGTAAACTTTAAATCGAGGAAACCGTTTTAATCAACAAGATAATGCCTTAAATTACTCAGCACAGTGTCTATCCTGTAGTAAGCACTCAACAATTTTGATTATTACTTTGACCTTAGACCTCTTTTTTTTGTAGCTAGTCCTCTGAGCCATTTGGGGTTGTTTCCTCGTTCTCAAGAGAACGAAATGGGTCACAGATGGTCTCTGAAGCTCCTGCCAACCCCTTATTTCAAACAGCCATCAAATAAGTATTTGCGGAACAAACAGACGAAGAGCGCGTCTGTCCACAAGGCCCGGCTGAGGGGCCACCGAGAACCAGCTGGGAGAGAGGGTAAGACCCGCCCGCTGGTCCTTACGCCGGTGTTTGGGGGTGGAGAACACACAGCACGCCCCTCAGCCAACACCAATAGGCAGGGCCGAGCGACTAGTCGGTGTTGGTGATCATAAGCCCCACCCGCCGCCAAGTCCACATTCCTCTCCCACCCGCCCGCGGCCAAATCGCTCTTCCGCGCTGGCAGGGCAGCGCTCACGCCCGCCGACGCCCGGGCACGCCCCTTCCGGTTAGAGCCCCGCCCCCACCCCCGCCCCCCCGCGAGCTCGGCTCCGGGTCCTCTGAGCCGGCCCGCAGCATCTTCTACCCCCGCCGCTCTGAGGTCACCGACAGGGCCGGGCTGTGGGGGGCGGAGGGACGGAGGGAAGATGGCGGCCGAGGCCGGATATTGGCGCCGCCTCCCCCAATCCTGGAGCCGGCGCAGATGAGGCGGCTCGGTTGGGACCAGCGGCGCTTTGGAACCGGAGCTGGGGGGACCCTGGCGGTGGGGCCTGGCCCTGCTATATGCCGGCGCCTCGGTTAGAGTGAGCAGCGGCGGAGGCGACGCCTCTTTCCCTGTCGCTGTGAGTCCGAGCGGGTGGCTGGCGGCAGAGGCGACAGGGCCGGGATGGAGGACGTTAACTCCAATGTGAACGCGGACCAGGAGGTGCGGAAGCTGCAGGAGCTGGTGAAGAAGCTGGAGAAGCAGAACGAGCAGCTGAGGAGCCGCTCGGGGGCCGTGCACGGCGCCGGCTCCCTCGGGCCCGGCAGCCCAGTTCGGGCCGGCACGTCCACCTCCTCCTCAGGCGCGGCGTCCCCTCGGGGCTTCCCCTTGGGCCTCAGCGGCAAGTCCGGCTGCGCGGCGGGGTCGGGCCCGAGGCGGACGAGTAACGAGGAGTTGCGGGACGCCACCTCCTTGCTGGCAGCGGGCGAGGGCGGCTTGCTGGACGAGGTGGAGCCGCTGCGGCCCGAGGAGCTGGAGCGCCTGTCAGGCTGGGAAGAGGAGGAGGAGAGCTGGTGAGCGCGGGGCGCCGGCTGGGACTGGGCGGGGACGGGCCCGGGGGCGGAGAGCGTCTTCCGAGGGTCCCGGTGCTAGAACACCTCGCTTTGTGTGCCGATCTGTGCTATGACTGGGACTCGTGGCTTTTTGGCTGTGGCTGCGGAAAGGTCAGCTGGAGTTGGGGATTCGAGGCGTGCCAGAGAACGGGGTTTGTAGCTAGTCCTCTTCTGTTTTGTGGACCCTACTGGGTTTGGACCCCATTGGGGTCTGTTGTTGGCACGGCCTGGGGAGGGCTGCTCGCCGTGGGAGGAGTCGGAAGTAGAAAACTGCTTTGTAAGAAGAACTCCCGCTTAGTGTGAAACACTGGCTTTCGCTGCTGGTTGCTTGGGCTTGTCTGGTGTCGGGGAATGGTCTGCTTGATCAGGTGTCACCGGGTGCCGGGAGCAGACCAGCGTGATCTTAGTCTGTGCAGCGGTCTGTGTGGACCCGTGTACATTTCTGACGGCGGTGGGAAGATCGTGTGAATCAGCACTCCCTTGTAGTAATAGGGTAAAGCTTGCTTTGTGTGAAGAGGGCAGAGGATTGGTGCTGCTTTGTGTGAAGAGTCAGGGTGAAACAAGAGCCCTGGTTCTTATTTTTAAACAGGACTTGGTTCTGGCATCTTTCGGAGCTGTGAAGTGACAGTTATCACACCCATCTTTCATTTCCTTGTCATCTTAGGGGCGGAGAGAAAGAGCCCTATTTAAAAATCCAATCCAAAGCTGTATTGTCATGAGCCACTTGATGAAACTGTGACCCACACCATAATATCATTTCCTTAAATAGAAAGGACAAGGAGAGGCGTTTTGCCTCATATTTTATTACAAGTGGCATAAAGCTGTCCATGGGAAATTCTTACTCTTAATTTATCTCCATTAAGTTCTTGATTTTTGGCCAAAATATCCTCTAATCTGTTGAAATTGAAACTTCTAACATAGAGAAATCGAAATCCTTCATGGTTTATAGTATTTCTACAGGACTACTAAGTTTCCAGTGTGCTGAGGTAGTTAGGAGCTTTGTCTGGATTCAGGCCTCTCTCTACCCCTTCTAGCTACATGACCTTGGGCAAGACTTTGGTGTAACTTAGACAAGATGTGGATATGACTTTGATCCTCACTTTCTTCCTTTATGGAATGGAGAAAATCATAGTTCCTACCTCTGTTGAGTTGTGAAGATTAAGTGAGAATATCCTTGTGCTTCTTTAGCACTGGAACTGACATAGTAAGCTATATAAGCTATTTATAAATAGCTACAATCACTTTTATTTTAACGATTTATTTATTTATGCATATAAGCTGGGGTACAGGCCAGAGGCATGGGGTGGCAAGAGGCTTCACCAGAGAGAGAATGGGGAGCAGAACAGGTAGATTAATGGAAATACACTGCTGAGGGGAGCAGCCGGCGAGGCAGGAGAGGTCTGCCCCACCATGTGGGAATATCCGCTGGGGGCATCGAACGCGTAGCCACTGCCAACAGCTCCACAGCGCAGCGCTTAACCGCTGCGCCACCGTGGAGGCCCGCTACAATCACTCATAACTCTATGAACTATTCCAAGATCTTGTGAGAGATTCTGAAGGTGGTTAAATGTTGATCCCTCTTCATTAAGGCAGTTACAATCTTATTAGAAGCTAAATTTTTTGCAGTTCAGCCAGCTAGGACACATACAGTAAATTGTCAAAATGAGTGATAGGAGTAACAGTACTGAAGGTACTCAGAAATTGGAATGAAAACAGTAGTCCAAAGTATTTGGGACAAACTTTTAGAAGGAGAGGTGGCTTTGGAACCTGGGGGTATAGAAATAGTAGGAAGGGCATTTAATTCTGTGACAGCAGTTAGCGCAGTCAGAGATATTTGTAACTTCCGATTAGGAAAGTTTGAATAACCGAGATGTTCTTGAATATGTGATGTCAAGACTTTATTTTATTGCTAAGTGATAACAAATATTATTAGAACTGACTATGACAGCAACAGTTTTTCATATTAGTGTGAAATCACATCCTCCCAAAGGAATCTTGGGTATGTACACACTTTAAAAGAACCCAGAATCATTTAAATATCATCACGTACCTCTTCCAAGTGATGATGATGATGATGCTCATAATAATGAAGATTAGCTGCACTCAGCCCTTTTTAGATTATGTATTATTAGAACACATTGACTGCACTTGGAGAAGCTGATTCAGGCTTTGCTGCTCGGTTTCTGTGTGTACGATTCGTTAAGGTATGAAACAGTCTTAAGTACTTTGCCAAGGAATTTTTTTTGACCAGATAGTTCTTGCTTACTGCTTTTATACTGACTTTGTATCTTGACACTTTTTCTGAAAGACTTGTGTGAATTGAAAGTTTGATAAATAATATTTAAAGTGCTTTGGAATATGTGTTTAAAGTATAAGTTGGAAAGAATGGGTATTAGTGACAGTGAGAAGATGCAGTCAAAAATTCTTTCTTAGCAAGCTAAAAATATATTTTCTGTAACTTGTACCTGTTGTACCTTCTTTTTCATCTAAAAGAGTTTCCCCTCCTTTCTCCCTCCCCACCACCCCCAGCACAAAATGCTAGTCCTGAGTGGTTAATGTGACAAAATAATGGTGGATCTTCAGTAGAAGAATATGGAAAAAATGGGTTCAACAAAAGAGTTATCTGTAATACTGAACTTTTTTGATATGCGATATGTATTGAGTATCAGTCAATCCTCAATGGTATTGTTGGGGGGGAAAAGGACGTCTGCAACAAACTCCACAGGAAGGTTTATGGACCCCCCACCTCAAGCCAGAGAGATCCAAGACCCCTAGGGCTACGAATCCCAGAATTCCATCATCATCCAGAAGAGAGGATTACAGGAAACTGAGGGGTGGAGTTAAGCAGACATGTAGGGCTTTTGACCTTGGGGGTCTCTTGCTTCTCGCCGGGCTACAGCGTGCCATTGGGGTTTCCAGCTCTTGGGATCTGGTAGGATGTATTTGGAGATTTATCTCTCTCCCTCACTTTCTCTTTTGTCCCAAGTTATTCATTTTTTTATTTCCCTTCCTTTTGTAAATAAACCCTTTTATTTATTAACCTTTTTGTGAGTGCCTGCAATTGTTCTTATTATAAGTCCTCTTTAAGTGCATGGGTGAGAACCCACAGTCAGGCACCCCATTGTATATTGGGGTTGCCCTGTAACAGTTTGGTTTCTTTCCTAAACTTATTTGAATTCCCAGGATTCTAGTAACCAGAGAATATACTTAGAAAATAGTTCTCTAAAACAGTGACTCTCAGCACTTGCCCTTTTTTGGACACAGCTTCATGATAAGAAATTATAACCTAGTACACACATGTATATGAGTAATTGAAACAAGTTTCACAACTATAGTTACTTTTATTATATGTAATTTGCTCTAATATTTTCAATTCTGTTCTGATTCATTACAAAATAATCCTGGTTACAACCCACTTTGCTGATTTTGTGACCCTTTCATTAATGAAAGACCTTTTCATTAATGTGACCTTTTCATTAATGTAAACAGTTAGAAAAACTCTGTTCTAGAACAACTCAGAAAAGTCTACAGACAGGAATTAACATCATTGTGCATTATAGTATGTCTCTATGCCAGAAAGCTTATAAACATTTTGCATTTAACTGCATTTAAATTTAATCCATTTATCAGGCAAGTATTCTTTTCTAGATAAAGAAACTTAATCTCCAAGTCTCAACTAACATACAGTGAATGATGACAGTTAGAATTTGAATCGAAGTCTTCATGACTTCAAAACCTATGTTGTGCCCTCTATATTTTGCTTTTTCCAAGTGTAATCCCTTTGCCACATAAATGACCACCCTTAAAATATTTGATGACTGTCTTGATCCTTCTGATTCCTTCTTTCCACCACACACTGTGAGTGTTCTTATCTATTCAGTGTAAACAAGACTGGTTTATTTAATCATCCCTGAGATCATAAAATTCTCTGATCCCTCAACCGTGGTCTTAATGAATTCTAGTTGTTCATTGTCATCAAACATGGTGCTCTAAGCTCTACTCAACAATTTAGATATTTGGCCAGGGTTTGGTGGTGCTAAGTGATATTATTTCACAACAGTTCTAACCTTTGTTACTTATGCTTAATGCCAGCTACACTTGTTATCTTTCAAACGTAAGTTGTTAAACTAAGTCTGTCTTACCTATTTTGTGTAATGAAAAGCTTTAGCTTAATAAATATTACTTTTAAATTCTTAGTCTTTATTTAGGTATTTAATATTACCTTTTATGATTTTTTTTCTGTCATCTCCATATTTGGTAGGATGACCTACTGGCTCTTCATTTGGTTGTTGATAAAAATATTAAAATGACAGAGTAGTGTGCAGCTCTACTAGATGCCCTCCGGATTTACATCAATCTATTAGTATACATTATAGTTGTTCAGTAACTGTTAGTTCTGCATATTATGTTAGGTTCATATGTCATTCTGCCTGTATGGATGTTGTGAGAAATTTTGCCAAATGGCTTGCTGTAATTAGATATACAGATTTTATAGGGTTCGTACCTATAGTGAATTAAAGCTGTCAAAATAGAAATTGCACTTAAGATTTTATGAAATCACTTTTTCCCTTTCTCCCTTCACTGACATTTTGTATTTAATACCATTTTGAATTTTGCAAGAAGTTTGGAATTTGTAGACACTGTTTTTCTCTTTAGTAACTATCACATTTACTCTTACTCAGGTTTGTAATCCTGCCATGGTATATTTGATTGGCAGTAATTCAGTGATAAAATATCTGTTCTTTTCCATCATTTGCTGGGGTAAGATGGAACCTATTTTAAGCTATATTCTGGCTTATTATCTATTAAATTGGCCCATTTGAACTTCAGTTTCCTTTGAAAAATGTTTATTCTGCCTGCCCATTTGAGCAAACTATTGGCAGAAAAACAGAAAAAGAATATTTCGGTTTTGTATGTCATCTAGTAACATTGCCTGTTTTGCTTTTTGATATTTGAAGCTATCCCTCTCTGTATGAAGCCCTCTGTGTAATTTTTTCTTCTTTAAGTTTTTCTTTGTTGAGGTATAATTCACGTACAATAAAATTCACCTTTTTAAAGCATGCAATCCAGTGTTTTTTGGTATATTCATAAAGTTGTACAACAGTTACCACTATCTAATTTCCGGACCTGCAATTCATTATCCTTAAAAGAAACTGCAACCCATTAACTTCCCATTTCATCTTCACTCGGCTTTCTGTGTCTGTGGAATTGTCTATTCTGCTCATTTCATATAAATGAAATCATATGGTATGTGGCTTTTTGTGTTGGTCTTCTTTCACTTAGCATGTTTTCTGGGTTCATCCATGTTGTAGCATGTATCTGAATGCCCCCCTTTTTTCATTCCTTTGATATGTGAATAATACCACATTTTGTTTATTTATCAGTTGAAGGCATTTGGGTTTTTTCCACCTTTTGGTTACTATGAAGAATGCTGCTATGAACATTGACAAGTTTTCATTAGGGCATGTTTTAATTTTTCTTGAAAAAATACATAGTGGAATTTACTGGGTCAAGTGGTAAATTCACATTTAGCTTTTTGAGAAATTGCTCCGGACTGTTTTCCACAGTGCAGCTGCATCATTTACATTCCCAGCAGCAATATACAAGAGATCCAATTTCTCAACATCCTTGCCAATACTAGTTATTGTTTGTCTTTTTTGTTTTAACCATCTTGATGGTATGTTCTGGTTCTGGTTTGCATTTCCCTAATGACTTATGATGTTAGGTATCTTTGAGTGTGTTTATTGGCTGTTTGTATATCTAATTTGGAGCACTGTCTTTTCAAAACTTTTGCCTATTTTCTAATTAGGTTATTTGTCTTTATATTGTTAACTAATAAGAGTTCATTATATGTTCTAAATACTGATCCCTTGTGAGATACGTAATTAGCAAATATTTTCTTCCATTATGTGTGTTGTCTTATCACTTTCTTAATGGAGTCCTTTGAAACTTAGACTTTTTAATACTATTAAGTCCAATTTATCTGTTTTGCTGCTGTTACTTGTATCATATCTAAGAAACCTTTACCTAATCCAAGGTCATGAAAATTTACTGCTGTCTTTTCTTCCAAGAGGCTTAATGTTATGTCTTTGATCCATTTTATTAACCATTTTTAATATACAGGTAACATTTTGGTGCAGACATATCCAATATCCATCTCCAGATTTTTTATCTTTCCAAATTGAAACTCCATGCCCATTAAACAATAACTTCTCATTCCCTTCCCTCCAACCACTGCTACCACCCACTACCTCTCAGCCCCTCAGCCCCTACCTCAAGCCCCTGATAATCACCATCCTACTTTCTTTGTATGAGTTTCACTGCTTTATAGATACACCATAAGTAGAATAATAAAGTATTTTATCTTTTTGTGACTTGCTCATTACACTTAGTATAAAATCCCCTTCAGGATCACCATTGTTGTAGCATTTAACATGGTTCCTATTTTTTTTTTTTGGAAGACTGAATAATTCTCCTTTGTATGTATAGCAGGTCCTCCAATAATATCTCATTCAATGCCATTTTGCTACAGTGTTGATGAGGAAAATAATCTTGTTTTATGTTGAGTAAATAAAATTGTCTTTTCTTCTTCTTTTTTTTACTTTAAGTTACCATTTCCAAGAACTTTGTCAACATTGAGGGCTTAAGGTATCACATTTTAATCCATCCATCCATCAATGGACACTTGGTTTGCTTTCACTTTATGGCTTTTGTGAATAATGCTGCTCTAAACACGGACATATAAATATCAGTTTAAGACCTTGTTTTCATTTCTTTGGGGCATATATCTAGAAGTAGATTGCTAGATCAAACAATATAAATGTTTATTTTTTTGAGGCACCACCATACTGTTTTCCATAGTGGCAGTATCATTTTACATTTCAACCAGCATTACTCAAGGTTTTCAATTTTTCTATATCCACGCTAATTAACATTTGCTTTGATCCATTTTGAGTTTTATATGATGTACGGACCTAACTTCATTATTTTTGTGTGTGGATATCTACTTGTTCCCTCTATAATTTGTTGAAAGAACTTTTCTGTTCCCATTAATTTGTCTTGGCATCCTTGTTGAAAATCGGTTGCCCATAAATATATGAGTCTCAATTCTAGACCATTGAACTATGGCTGTCCTTATGCCGGTGTCACACAGTCTTGATTAATGCTTTTTAGTAAGTTGTGAAATTGAAAACAGTTTCATTATTTTTCAAGATTTGGCTATTCAAGGTCCCTTGATTTCCATATGAATTTTAACATCAGCTTATAAGTATTGGCAAAAAAACAAAGGCAGCTGGAGTTTTGATAGGAATTGTATTGAATCTGTACACTAATTTGGAGATTTTAACAATTATTCCTATATCAGTTCTTTCAATCCATGAGTACTCAAATGCCTTTCTATTCACATTGGTCATCTTTCGCTTTTCAGCCACGTTACGTAATTTTCACAGTGTCAGCCCTGCATTTCTTTTGTTGTTTTTATTCTTATGTATTCTTTTTGATGCTATTACAAGTGGAATTGTTTTTCTTCTTTCAATTTTCTTCTTTCAATTTTGGATTGTTCATTACTACTATATAGAAATACAGTTGGTTTTTGTTTATTGATATTATTGTGTCCTAAACCTTGTTGAAGTCATTTATTACCTGTGAGTTTTTGTGTGTGTTCCTTAGGGTTTTTAATATATAATATTATGCTAATAGAAATAGTTTTACCTCTTTTTCTATCTGGATGCTTTTTATTTCATCTTCTTGCCTAACTGACCTAGCTAGAACATTCAGTATTATGTTAGGTATAGGTTACAGTAGATATCCTAGAATATGATTTATCCTAGATATGATTTCTACTATTAAAAATATGATACTGTGCTAAGCACCTTATATACAATATTTTATCTTACTGATTACTCAAAATGGTCAGACTCTTCTCCATTTTAAAGATGAGTAAATTAAAATTTAGGTTAAATAATTTATGGTCACTCATGGCTGAACTGAGATTGGAACACAGTGTGAATATATTTAAATTTTTTCAACTTTTACCTAATTCTAATCTGTATTTTTAATGTTATTCATAGTATTAGTTTTGTTCACCTTTTGCTTTTACATGTCCCCCCTCACCCCATTCTGTCTTTTGATCTTTAACATGACCACTGTGTACATTTCTATTAATTTCTTTAAACAGGGACCTTCTTTTTGTATTCATTGTTCTGAATTGGCCTTTGGACCCCTAGGAGTCATATAATATAGTAGCTAAGAGTCATGACTCTGGAAGTAGATAGCCTGAGTTGGAATCCCTACTCCTCTTGTTAGCTGTGTGACCTTTGACAAACCACTTAATCTCTGTGCTTCCACCTCTTCATTATTTCTAAAATAGAGGTAATTATCATACTGATCAAATAGAATTAAATGTAACATATGTAAAGCATTTAGAACAGTTCCTTGAACAAAGTAGAAGTGTTAGCTTTCATCATCATTATCATCGTTTTACTCTTCTAGTTTCAGACTGCCAATCTTTGCATTGAGTTTTTTTTTTAACTTGTTATTTTGGAAAATTTCGAACATGCATAAATAGAGTGAACAGTAAAATGAACCACAGCTTATCACCCATCACTTACCAATTCATGCCATTTTCATTTCATCTATACCATTCAAACCTCACTCCCTCTTCCATTTTAAAGGATATTACATTTCAGACAGCATATCATTTAATATCTAAATATTGTAGTAGAATATTGATTCTTTTAAAAAATAACCACAATCTAGTTTCACCCCTCAGTAAAAAATATTTTTTTAATATCAAAGGTACTCTGAATATTTTTAGATCAAATTTTCTAAAAATTAGTTTGCACATCTATGTTTAGAATTTTTCTTCTGTTATATAAACTCTTAAGATGAAATGACCCCTTTCTTTCAGACATTGTGATCATTTTCTTATCCCCAGTTTAATTTGTTGGCAATGGTAAGAAATCCAGTTCTGATTTCTTCCCAAGTCTTTTGAGAAATTTAATTGCTGAGGCAGGTTTCTCCGGTGTTTTATTGTGTGCAGTGTGAAGTTTTCAGCAGATGTCTAAATATTTGAAGGAGTCTCCTTTCACTGTTACATCTTTTCTCTTTACTAGAATTGAAATTTATTTTAGTAAAATAATTATTTATATCCTTCCTTGGCCTCTTGACCTGTAATCAGCTTCTATAATACCATCCTTGTTTTTGCATTTATAGTTGTTTTAATCTTTTTAGTTGAATTTAATATTAGTATCTTTGTACTTTGATCATGTACTTGAATTCTTAGGCTCCCACATTTTTGTAAAGCAGTAGTTTATATTTTAATATGTATTTTAATATAACCTTGATTTACAACACTGCATGTTTTAAGGGTATAAGCTCACACCTCTACAAATGTATATTATCACACCATGTGCACCACCATAGTTCATTGATCCCCTCTCCCCTTTGCTCCCACTCTCCACCCTCCCTCCCTATTTGATAACCTCATTTCTGCAGTCAGATTTCGATGGTTTCTTTTTGTCTGTTCCTTTGCTTTGTGTCTTCACAGTCCACATATTAATGAAACCATTTAGTATTTGTCTTTCTTCTTCTGACTTTCTCTGCTTAACTTTATGCCTCCATGTTCATCCATGTTGTTGAAAATGGCAGCATTTCAACTTTTTTCATGAGTAGTACTCCATTGTTTATATATACACACTTTAACTGAATTTTATTCTCTTGATTTTAAAATATATATATGTATGTATTTATTGCTATAACATTGGTTTATAACACTGTCTGTGATTCAGAAGCATAGGATCCCAACTCCTCAGTTGCCTGTCACCACACATGCCTATCACCAAGGCATCCTCAGCCCTTCAGCATAGTCCATTGTGCCCTCTTCCCATTTTGCTCCCCTCCCTGTGTTGTAACCTCAATTCCTGTACTCCATTTTCTAGGGTTTGTTATTGGTTTGGTGTTATCTGACCTTATGTTTCTCTGTGTTCCACATATGAGTGAAATCATCTGGTATTTGTCTTTCTCCTTCTGACTTATTTCCCTTAGTACTGTAGATACCATATCTTTATCCACTCCTCTGTCACTGGGCACATACGTTGTTTCCATACTTTGGTTATTGTAAATAGTGCTGCAATGAACCTGGGAGTACTTATATCACTTTGAACTGGTGTTTTTGTATTCCTCAGGTAGATATCTAAGAAAGGGGTTATGGTAACATCCATTTTTATTATTTTTAGATACCTAATGTTTTAGATATCTTTTCCATAGAGGCTGGATTAGTGTATACTCCCAGCAGTGTAGGACAGTACCTTATTCTCCACACCCTCACCAACACTTGTTTTTTCCTGGTCTTTATGACAAGGGCCATTCTCACAGGTGTGAGGCGGTATGTCATGGTTTTGATATGCATTTCCGTGATATTAAGTGGTGATGAGTATTTTTTCATGTGCCTTTTGGCCATTTGTATGTATTTGGAGAAGAAGCTAAATAGTCTTCTGCCCATTTTTATTTTATTGAGTTATTTGTTTTATTTATGTTGAGTTCTTCATAGAGCCTGGCTATTAACCCTTTGTTGGATGGATGCTGTGCAAATATGTTCTCCCATTCAGTCAATTGTTTTTTGCTTTTCACTCTGGAAGATTTTAATTTTGATCTAGTCCCATTTGTTTCTTTTTGCTTTTGTTTTCTTTGCCATGGCAGTCAAGACCCACAAAGGTATCATGTTGCCAATGCCATGGAATATTTTGCCTATGTTTTCTTCTATGTATTTTATGATTTTAGGTCTAACAGCCTAGTCATGATCCATTTTGAATTAATTTTTGTGTATGGTATAAGATAGTGGTTTAGTTTCATTCTTTTGCATGTGACTGTCTAATTTTCCCAACATCAGTTGTTGAGTAGATGTTCCTTTCTCCATTTTTATGCTCTTGGTTCCCATGTCAAACTAACTCTCTATTTAAAGTCTGGGTTTATTTCTGGGCTTCTAGTTCTATTCCATTAGCAATTGCATCTTCACTGAGGAAATAAAGTCTTGTGTTCAAAGAAAGTGTACTTTATTAATGATTTTTAGTAGAATTCCTCAGAGACTTTATACAAAAAATGAGAAACCAACTGAGATACTATAATAATTTATACTGTGTAGGATGAGGGTCTAGATGAAGTCAGTGGAAATGAAAAAGGGATATATTTTGGGGGTACTAATGAAGCCTTAGAATGTGTTGCTTGAGAAAACAGTCAATGTGAGCATAAAATTTTTCATTTTAGGTTTGTATGGGGCTGTTAGATTTTGGGGGGATGTTGATAGTAGGCATAGTTCTGTTACTGACTCCCAGGAAAGATGAGGACTAGAATTATTAGAAAATCATACACGTCCAGATAATTATTGTTTAAGATGAAACAAAAGATTAAAATTTTAAGTTTCTGGTAAATATAGAATAAAATAATAGGACCAGATATCTAGTTGAACCTTGTGAGGCAGCAGTAGATGAACAACAAAAGTCATGTGATACCAAAAGTGTTTGAAGAAATAGATCTCAGTTTTTATAGCTATTGTGAATATTTTCAGGTCATCACTTTTAGGTTTGGTAATTTAACTTTATTAAGTAACACAAAAAACATGGAGAAAAGGAAGATAGGTAAGTGACTGGAAAATAGGTTAAATTTAACCCTCTTAGACACACTGGGATAATTTGAATACCGTCATTTGGAAGAAATCCTGGTTAGTTGTTAGGGATATTTTGAAAGGAATAAATAAGGTGGAATGGATATGAATTAAGACAAGGAAAAGTTTAATTCTGCTCATCTTACACTCTAGTAACCAAATGATACATTCAAGAATAATTGTAGAATTTACATGGTTATAAAGTTTTCAGGAAAAAGTGTAGTGCTCTATTATGAATCTTTATAGTTACTTCCTTCAATCATTCTATAATACCAAGTTCTTTTCCTACTATGTGCCAGGCATTTTGTGGAGGTTGAGGGTGACATACGAGAGATATGACATAGTCTTACTACTACCCTTGAGATGCTTAAGTCTTACATGAGAGACTTTTAATATAATTACATATAAATTGTATAAACATACACCTACAGACCATTAACAGTTGAGGACTCGATTGGGTTTTTTAAGACAATTCCAGTACTAAAAATACTATCCTTCCCTCACTCTAAATGTAGTCTGTACTTTCTAGTGATCTCGGTGTACAGTAATATTTCAGGAATCCTCATTTATGTACTCTTTCTTTCTATGCAACTCAAAAGTAGAAGAGAAAGTCTGGGCTGGTTGTCTTAATATTGTTTAGTTCTGTAAGCAGAGCATAGTGTACCCATTCTATCTTATTTCCAGCCATTGAGATGTAACTAAAAAATATTGCCAGATTTTTTGTGGCACATCATTACCTGATATTATTCAGGCTAAACTGTTGTTGAGATTAAATACATATCTTTCTATATCTAAATGAGTGTATTTAGATTTCCTCCTTAGTTGGTTCTTTTTTAAAATTTATTTATTTATGCACGCAAGAGCTGGGGTGTAAGCAGAGGTGTGGGTGCAGTGAGAGGATTCACCAGAGACAGGGTGAGAAGCAGAAACAGGTAGATTGACTGAAATACACTGCTGAAGGGACAACGGGCCAGACAGGAGAGAGAGCCTGGGAAGCTCCCTGGCTGGGGATAGAACTCATGCTGCAGTGGCTGCAGATAGCTTCGTAGTGCTGAGATTTAACCCTTTGTGCCACCTGGGAGGCCCCATAATTTTTTTTTTATCATGACTTTTTTTTTTTATTAACTAACTGGCTTTATAGTATTCTTTTTATTTTTATTTTTATTTTATTTTATTTTATTTTTTAAAGATTTATTTATACAAGCTGGGGTATAGGCCAGAGGCGTGGGGCAGCGAGAGGGTCCACCAGAGAAAGAGTGGGGAGCAGAACAGGCAGATCAGAAATACACTGCCGAGGGGAGCAGCGGGCGAGGCAGGAGAGGTCTGCCGCGCCATGTGGGATTCTCCCCGGCCGGGCGCCGAACCGGCATCGCTCGCTGCCGACAGCTCCACAGCGCAGCGCTCAACCGCTGCACCACCAGGGAGGCCCCCCATAATTTTAATTTTATAATAGTTTAAAAAACTAATTTTAGAACCTATAGAAATGCTGCAAATAGATAACTAAGAGAGAATTGTTTAATCTTTATTGTTAGTAAACCTTTGTTACAAGCGTTTTGTGGATTCAAACCTTGTATTCTTTCTTTTCTCAGATATTTTTGCAGAAACCGTGTCAACAATAAGAAAAAAAAAATTTTAAGACCTAACTTTAGTTGACAGCTTTTAAAAGTCACTGTAGTATGCATTATTGTTATATGGTATTTGAAGGTTGTTTGATTTGCTAAAAGTTACAACTTTTTAGGTCATAAGTACCATGATATATTAGGTAAGGTCCGGTTTAAGGCATTTCATAGATAAATTTAGCCATTATCAAATAAGGTGCTCTAATAAAATCTGGATTACATCCCATGTATATGTAGCATATATATCTGTATATACCCATGTTTTCTGTTGAATTAAACCAGTTATGCTCTTAGTAGTAGTTCCTATCTATGTATGTCATTGTGGGTGAAAACATATGTATATATGTATTTGTAGCTATTCCCAATTTGCAGAGTCTGGTATAGTCTGAGAATTCCAGTCTTCCTGATGTCTTTTCTCAAAAGGAAGCAGCTCATTTTCTAATTGCTGTAATGCTGTAGTTTGGTCTCAGTATATATGTTGTTTTCCAGTAGTAAGTACATGGTTATGCCTCAGCATTAGAAGTTTGCCTTTTTAAAAAAGTAATTTCCAACCTCAGTTTTGTGATATCCCAGGGAATATCAGGTGTTTTGTTTTTCTTAACGTTAAAAATCCATGCCATACCAGAATGAGAACAGAGAATCATGAAATGAAAATGGAAAATAGAGTGTCCTTGTCTAAAAATTGGGATTCACTACTTTAAATCTTTTCTCCAGTCTGCTCTATTTGCCTATCCTGTTTTCTGGGCCCCCATATTGTATTCTGCTGACATGCATGCTGCTTATCTGTGTATTCTACCCTACAGCTAGTGCCACTTCATTGCTTGTAAACTTCTGTTTTAAGACTTTATTAGTGATTTGCCTTGCTAAAAATTACCATTACTATTGGTAATACCAGTGACAGTCCTTTAAAAACCAGAGGATACTTTATATTTCTTTATATAAATACAGTATTATATTACTTTAAGTCAGCTAGAGGGCCAAATGTATAAATGGCATTAATGGTCAATCTAGAAATTTGAAAAGACTTATATATCAACTGAACATATTTTTCAACTGAGTTGTGTTGTTTTTATTGTAATAGAGGGATCCTTTACAATTGTATATTTTATGGTTGGTTAGGTTTAGGAGAAGCCAGCAAGGAAAGCAGAAAGCTGTTAAAATGATTACTATATTGAAGTATACTACTCAAGGATTGTCTACATTCTTTTTTAATAATGATATTAGGCAGTGAAGTATAATAGTTAAGAGCACAGGTTTTGGTGCAAAGGTTCTTATGCCACTTTGGCCTAAGTCATTTATCTCACTGTGTCTCAGTGACCTCATCTGTAAAACTAATGTTGTAATAGACCTGTCTTCATATTTTTGTTGTGAAGATTGAATGAATTAATATATTTAAAATACTGAAACTATGCCTGGATATCATGAACACTTGGTAAAGTAGAAGTATTTGTAATTGTCACATTGACTAACGAAAGCTTGTTAAATTATTATAAATAGCGAGATGTCCTAATAGTTTAGGATTATTATTAAATTATCGATAATTTCTTTGTGGGTAAAACCACAGATACTGTAAACAAAAAATTATAAAAATAGAAACACAATTATCTCAAAATGCCACTGTCTAAATGTGCTTCCTTTGTCTTTTATATGCTTTTTAGAACTTTATTATTTATGGGTATTTTGTTCAATGTTTATTCACATGCAAATATTTGATCGCCTCTAAATGTCAGTCACTGTGCCAGGGATTATATGTTGAATTTTGTGAAGACAGAGACTATTTTTTTGTCTTGGATTTGCCTTATTCGGTAAATAGATTGAGAGGGATGATTTTAAGATATTAAAATCTGATTATTTTGGTGTGTAAAAAGTTTGCACTCCAGTCTAAAGAAATGCATTTCAATAATAATTTTAATATAACTTATTTTTACCTTAAATAAAGTTGTCTTTTTTGTCCTAAGCTTCATTAGCCTGCTTCCAGCTGACTACAGTGTGAAAAGTGATTACTTATGGGTACTATGAATTCAGCAAAGTAACTCCAGTCTCCCTTTCTATTACTCTCTTTTAATTATATCTTTACCATGTGTGTATGCAGAGAAAAGTCAGAAGTTACATACTCCAAACTATATAATAACTTTGATAGCCAAAGGGAGGCTATTATCACTCCTGATAGTTTCATATTTTTTGTCACTGAAAGTTGTTACACTTACAAATATAATAAGGTTTATGTTACTGAAAATTGTTACACTTAAAGAGTGATATTCTTAGTTTTTTTTTTAAGGGGGAATTTATTTAAATAAGCTCTAAGAGGAGCAGGGAATGAGAAGGGAGGAGCCGTCTGCCTTTTAGTTGTTTTTATTACCATTTTATATATGAGTATGTGTGACAAATGAGCCAAAATGTGATATATAGTTGTCAGTCAAATGGTATCATATTTTTCATCGTTTCTACCATTCTCTCATTATTTTAACAATATAAATAAATTATATTTAATGGTGTTTAATTCCTTTGTAATGAGTGTTCTAAAGAAACAGTCAAATCCTGAAAGAATGGTTTATTTCTAAAAGATTTTAATAGCTTTATTGAGATCTAATTTTCATATTCATAAAATTAACATTTTAAAGTATTCCGTGATTTTTAATACTCAGTGATTTTTTTCTAGTATATTTACAGAATTATACTACCACAACATAATCTAGTTTTAGAATATTTGCAATATCCCCAGAAGATACACTGTACTTATTAGCAGTCACTTCCCATTCCTCTATTTACCCCCATCCCATCCCTAAGCAACCACTGACTGATTTTCTGTCTCAGATTTTGCCTATTTTAGATGTCCCATATACATGGTGACTGATTTCTTTGTGTGTGTGTTCATCCGTCCCTACCTTACCTTACCTCCCTCCTGCCCCAGTTCATTATCTGGCTTCTTTTATCTAGCATAATGTTTTTTAGTTCATCTATACTATAGCCTTTTTTTTTTATCACTTCTAACACATTTATTTTTAAAGATTTTATTTATTTATGCATACAAGCTGGGGTGTAGGCCAGAGGTGTGGGGTGGTGATAAGATTCACCAGAGACAGAGTGGGGAGCAGAACAGGCAGATCGACTGAAGTACACTGCTGAGGGGAGCAGTGAGCGAAGCAGGAGAGGCAGGAGAGGTCTGCCATGTGGTAAGCTCCCTGGCCAGAGATCGAACTTGTGCTGCAGTGGCTGCGGATAGCTTCATAGTGCTGAGACTTAACCCGTTTCATCACCAGGGAAGCCCTAGCATATTTTTTTTAAGGTTTATTTATTTAAGCTGGGGTACAGGCCAGAGGCATGGGGTGGTGAGAAGGTTCACCAGAGACAGAGTGGAGAGCAGAACAGGCAGATCAGAAATACACTGCTGAGGGGAGCAGCGGGCAAGGCAGGAGAGGTCTGCCGCACCATGTGGGAATCTCCCCAGCTGGGCGTTGGACTCTCATCACTGCAGACAGCTCCACAGCCTGTGCCCAACTGCTGCGCCACCAGGGAGGCCCATATTTTTAAATGTCTCTTTTCAACTAATAAATACCAATTCACAGCATTCAAGCATGACAAAAATGAATTTAAATATAAGTCTTTTGCAGTTAATGAGGTTTAAGGGTAGAATCTCCTTGTTGATGGGACATGTATAAATGACTATAGAGATACCTTGCTTCACTGTTGCATATAGTGGTGCACCTAGTATAAATTTATTATGACAAGTGTTCAAGAATTCTTTCCTTTAAGAAGTGTAATTAATGCTGAGATTCTCCAGTAGGAAGTAGCAGTGAACTGGCTGAAGTTGGGTGGGGAGAATGAGGTAAGCAAGAAGTAGACTTGAGCTTTTTTCAGGCAAGTAGAAGAGCATACACAAATGATCTAGAAGCAAAAGTGTTGGGCTTCCCAGGAATAGAAATTAGTGCCATATGGCTGTTATTCAGATTTGGGTGGTGAAGAGGGTGAGAAATAAAGCTAAAAAAAAAAAAAGAAAGATACTGCAACAGTTAGGTCATTGCTGATGTCTCAAGGGCTGTGGGGAATAATTTTTTGGGAAAAAAAATATCAATATAAGGGCAAAAGGATACTAGCACATAATGTTAGCAAAGCATTATTTATAAAATCAGATTTGTATTTTAGAAATCAATTTAGCTGCTGTATGTAAAATAAATTGGAAGGGAATAAGATCAGAGATTCTCAAAATTTTTTCATTTGCAAAAGTGTTTTGATCATTCTTTGTCTTTTGCATTTTCATAAAACTTTTAGAATCAGCTTGGCAAGTTGTACGAAAATGTGTGCTAAGATTTTTTTGTTTAAGGATTATGTTGATTCTGTATACCAGTTTAAAAGAGTTGATGTTCTTGACAATTTTGAGTCTTTAGATCTGTGAATATAGTACATCACTTCATTTAAGTCTTCCATAATTTCTCTCAGAAATTATCTCAGATATGTTTTACTGTTTTCTCTGTACAACTCTTACACTTCATTTGAATTTCATTAAATTTATTCGTAGGTATTTTATTCTTTTTGTTGCTGTTGTGAGTGTGGAATTGTTAAATTGGGTTGTTGGAAAAGTCATGACGCATTGTTTTCTGTATTTTTCACATGGGCCTCTATGGCTTCATTGTAGTAGAAACAGGATAATGAACTTGTTTTAGCAAGTAAAAGCTTCACAGATCTCAAACTATTATAAGTCAGTTAGCTATCAATAAACTATTAGGAGCTCTCTTGATTAAACCTTACTATTGCTGAAGAAATCCAGAAGTGTTAGATTGAAAAACTGTTTTTAGTAGATTGAATAGTTATCTTACAGAAGTCTGTGTGTTTGTAGAAATGAGACGACATGTACAGTTATTGCAAATAATTCTGAGAGTATTTTCTTTAAAATTCAGGGACTGAAACACCTTGGTCTTGCTAAAGGAGGTTCCAGTTACATACAACAGTTCAGATCATGTTTGCTGGTAGATTTTTTTAAATATATTTTTTATTAAAAATCACAATATCTCACATCCTTTTTTTGCCAGAATTAGTCTTTACTATGATGACTAAAAAGTGGTGTTATTAAGGTTATTTTTGTTGTGTTTGAAATGTGAGGTCTGGAACTAAGCTGACCCAGTAGCACTATATGGAAGTACCTTGTTATCTCTCTGTTTCCCAAAGTTCTGTTTACCATCTACAAGAGGGTCAACTTCTGAAGAACTTGAAAGTATGTTTAGAAGGGTAGTCCCCAGTAAGGACAGAGATTTGGAACCCATGCTGATTGCATTATATACACTGCATTTGTTACTCTATCCATCCTGTTCTGGTTCCAGGGAAAATAAGACTAATGAGATCAGTGACATTTTGTATAGTTTCTGTACCTTAAATGCTCTCATCTTAGAAATTTTGGTCTGGACTTCTCTCTTAATTTGAGAACCACTGTGGTTAGAATTCAGGTAATTTCACATTTTTCACATGGAGTCACCATTGAAATAAATTAGTATCAATTTTCATAACCTCAACTAATCTGAGGAAGAACTATGAAGTGGAAAATGTTTTTATTCCCTCTCTTTCTGCTCACCTTTTCCTTTGTGTATTCCTTCCGTAGGAGCTTATAAAATACTGTCCCTTTCTTTCCTGAGACTTAAGTAATTTTATTCATATTAAGTTATTCATATTGTTATTAAGGATTTTAAGTGTTTATTTTCTCTGACATAATATTTGAAAAGAGGGCTGTTGAATGGATACTGTTTAATTAAAAGGCATGAATTACTAATGGTAGATTTTTCTGTGGTTCATTATAGGAAAGGAAATAGAATTGGGAAATAGTGAGATTATTTTCTTGTCTTGCCTCCTACAAAAGACTACTTAGTAATATAATTATATTAGGGAGTTAGTCAGATACTATTGAAAACACACATGAACTGTTGTAAATACAGGTGTTTCTTCAGTTTTTCTAGTGAGAATGAAAGAGAAAAAAATAAGATAAATTTTAGGATAAAGCAGTTAGCCTCATTTGCACTTATATTGGTTGTTACAATATCATTTTCTTCCTGTGTACAAAGTATGTGAGTGACTTTAGACATACTCCCTCACTTCTATCCTTCCCTCCCAGTTTAAATATATCCCAAAGGATCCCAGTCTTAAAACTTTGTTTTTAATAATGAATGTCCCTCCCTCCCTTTTTTTTCTTCTAGGTTATATTCATCACCAAAGAAAAAACTTACACCAATGCAGAAATTGGTTAGTCCATTAGTTTGGTGCAGACAAGTTTTGGATTACCCAAGTCCTGATGTTGAATGTGCTAAAAAATCTCTTATCCACAAACTTGATCAAACTATGTCAGGTATGTCTATTACTTATAAATTCATCCCTTTGCATTCTTTTATTAAAAAGCAGGTAAATGTTGACAAGAGTGTATTTAGGAGAGCAGTTCTTAGCTCTCAAGTATTTTTCAAATCTCATTGTACATCATGAGTTTACCATTTGCACATACTCTGTTTTGTTATTTACTAAATAGCATCCCCCTTCCCAATTTCCTCATTTTTAGTTAACCTCACCCTAAAGAGTAACATCCATGAAAGAGTGGATTTTATGTAATGGTTTTTAAATCACCTAATATATGTTAAAATAACTATTTTAAAAAGTGTGTCTGGTCTTTTCTAAAATCATCTCACTTGGGTCTCCCTGGTGGTGCAGTGGTTAAAGTCTCAGCGCTATCAAGCTATTACCAGCCACAGTGGCAAAAGTTCATCCCAGGCCAGGGAGCTAACCCACATGGCACAGCAGACCTCTCCTGTCTCACCCACTGCCCCCTCAGCAGTGTGTTTCAGTAGGTCTGCCTGTTCTGCTCCCCCTTCTTTCTCTGGTGAATTCACCCTTTGCCCCTCCCCACTTCCTCTGGCCTACACCCCCCAGTCCTTGTATGCATAAATAAATAAATATATTTTTTTTAAATATCGTCTTACACTCCCAGAGAAATTCTGATGTGGCCAAAAGATACAGGCTGAGAGGCAGAGACCGCCTTCTTAGTCTAGCAGTTAGTTACTGTGTGACTCTGTACATTATTTAGCATGTGCGAGCTCAGTTTTCTCGTAAGAGTGATGTAACTTAAAGGTTATTTTAAGGATTAAGTGATAATGCATATGGAAAAGCCTAGCATGGTTTTCTGACTCAGAGTAGTTGCTTAGTAAATGTGGTCATTTCCTTCCTTGTCATTTTTTTTCTAACTTGACATTTTAGGTTTAAATTGTCTTTTGCTGTTTTGTTTGATAGCATTCACAAAGCTGACAAAGTCTGTGACGAGGGCATTTAATATACCTAGTGTGGGTAGAAATGTAGAAAAAGTTTTGACTCTTAGAATTTCTCTCTGTTTCAAGACTATTACTGTTTTCTAGAATATTCATGTAGTATATAGTAAAGGGTTGACAAATGATTCCTAATTCAGAAGAAACCTTTGCTTTGTGTTTACTTATATAAACACATATATATTTTACATATAGTTAAAATCATTTATTTTGGTTTTATTACTAAGATAATGTGAATGTAGAAAGTAAGTTGAAACTGTTCAAGGGAGGCAAAGGAGAAACTGAACAGATAAGTTGTTATACAGTAAAGTGTAGTTTGGTTGACTGTAAAGATAATGATTATATGAAAAATAATGTATAGTATTGGATTGCCAAGTTTTTATGCCTGTTTTGTGTTTTTTTTTAAGTGAGCTATGTCTCTGATCTCTTTTTATTTTTTTTAAATTTATTTATTTTTAAAGATTTATTTATGCATGCAAGCTGGGGTACAGGCCAGAGGCGTGGGGTGGCGAGAGGGTTCACCAGAGACAGAATGGGGAGCAGAACAGGCAGATCGAAGGAAACACACTGCTGAGGGGAGGGAGGCAGGAGAGGTCTGCTGCGCCATGTGGGAATCTCCCCGGCCGGGCGTCGAACTCGTGTCGCTGCTGCTGACAGCTCCAGAGTGCAGCGCTTAACCGCTGTGCCACCAGGGAGGCCCTTTATGCCTGTTTTGATCCAAAAGTCTTATTTATCTCTGTAAAGAATCTCTTTTCTTTTTAAATTTATTTTATTATTATTATTATTTATGTCTTTTCTATTATTATGTATTCCTCGTAGGTTACCCACCACCGATTCACCTGTGGACCCTTACCATAGTCCCTTGTGCTCTTTTCTCCCCACTTTGGAGCCCTTATCTTCCCCCTCACTCACTAAATGTCTCTCATTTGGTTCTTCTATATTCCTGCTATAAGTGAAACTATTCGATTAAAGAATTGCTTTTGAAAAAGCAGTAGACTCCATCAATGTTTTTCCCTAAACTAACTGGATCACATCACACTATTTGTTTTTAAGATTTATTTATGCATACTTGATCTGGGGTGAGAGGATTCAACAGAGACAGAGTGGGGAACAGAGCAGGAGGATCTACTGAAATACACTGCTGAGGGCAGGACAGGAAAGGTCTGCTGCGCCATGTGGGTCAGCTCCCTGGCTGGTTATCGAACTCATGTTGCAGTGGCTGGCGGTAGCTTGATAGCACTGTGTCTTTAACCCCCCGCCACAAGGGAGGCCCTGGATCATATCACTCTTGCTCAAAAATCCCTGATGACATTATCATTGCTACTGAATAAATTCAGAGAACTGATCATATTGTTTCAGGCCTTCCATGACCTCACCCCAGCTGATTTTTCCTGTTTTGTCTCTAACCCTGTTTTACCTCTCTAAGTTGCTCAGTCTTATTCCCTAAATATACTGTACACTTTCAAGACACTGCTTTTGTTCACATGAGAGACACAAATGATAGTGCATGCTTTCCCCACTCTCAGTGGCCTGTCACATTACTACTGATTCTCTCAAAACTGCTCCAGTATCTCTCCTTCCAAAAATCTTACTCAGATTGATAATCATAATGAAATCTTTGTTGTTGCTACCTACACTACTTATCTGTAAGCCTCTTGAGACAAAACATCATGTCATATTTATCTCTGTTCTACCGAGTCATGAATACAGTAGTCATGAATACAAATAAATTGTGGATTTTAGACTAGGATGAAAGAAATAAATACTATTTAAAAAATAAAATTTTCTTATATATGTAATGCACTTGATAACTTAATTTTGTGCTGTCCCATAATTTTATGTGCATAGCACAACTTCTCTTTTAGACAGAAAAATCTCCCTAAGTTAGAAAACTAGGGGAGGAGGAGGGAAGGTTTTTCTTTGTAATAAGAGAATTCTTGCCTGTTTGACTTTAACCAAGACTAAATAGTCAACATTGCTTCATTTTTTTGAAAAAATCAAAACTTTGAAAAGATTATTTTTAAAATTTAATCGTTATTTTTGCAATACATATTCATTACAGAAAAAAGAAAAAATACAAATACCCTCTTATATTCAGTTTCTTTTTCTTTTTTTTTAAAGATTTATTTTTTATGCATACAATCTGGGGTACAGGCCAGAGGCGTGGGGTGGCGAGAGGGTTCACCAGAGACAGAGCAGGGAGCAGAACAGGCAGATCATCGGGAATATACTGCTGAGGGGAGCAGCGGGCGAGGCAGAAGAGGTCTGCGGTGCCATGTGGGAATCTCCCTGGCCAGTAGTTGAACTCATGTCGCCCCTGCCGACAACTCCACAGTGCAGCACTTAGCCGCTGCACCACTAGGGAGGCCCTTATATTCAGTTTCTTATTAAAGGGCATTCTGGGTTGATATAGTTGAAATAAGCTTTCCAACAAGATAGAAGTGAATGAATTTAGTGACTGTTAATTTGTTGAGATAGTCTTCCTATCCCGGCCAGGGAGATTCCCACAAGGTGCAGCAGACCTCTCCTGCCTCGCCTGCTGCTCCCCTCAGCAGTGTATTTCGTTCTGTCTTTCTGTTGTGCTCCTGGCTCTGTCTCTGGTGAACCTTGCTGCCCCACGCCTCTGGCCTGTATTCCAGCTTGTGTGCATAAGTAAGTAAATCTTAAAAAAAAAAAATGTTATTTTTGTTGGTTAGTGTGGCTACTGTTTTATCTGCATCACACAATTTAGGATAAAGGAAACATTTCGTTAGGATTATTAATGTGATCTATTCCCCCCACTACTATAAGACTGTTTATTCTGTCTTTAAAGTGAGATAATAACAGTGAATTTCCTAATGGGAAAAATTTTGAAATAAAAAACTTTTCCTCAGTTACTCAGTTTGATTATTTCCTTTCTCATTAATGCAGCTCTCAAGAGGCAGAATTTATATAATAGTCCTTTCAACTCCGTGAGTTACTCAAGTCCATACAGTCCAAATGCAAGTAGCCCATACAGCAGTGGTTTCAATTCACCATCCTCAACTCCAGTGCGACCTCCTATAGTCAAACAACTTATACTTCCTGGAAATTCAGGTAAGGAGAAAGTGAAATGGTATGAGTAAGGGAGGTTTTTAGTTTACTTCCTACCTTATTCAAGTTGATTTTATTTATGGAACTTTTAACTGGTATATAAGATATCATTGAGGAGCTACTTTGTACCAGTTTCTACACTAGATTGCAGGGTTACACAGATATCCAACTAGGTTTAGTCACAAACTTTTTTTCAGCGTGCACTTTAAAGATTTTCAATCTTGTTTTATTAAATGGGGTTACAGGCTTGGTTCTTTTAACCAATTGGTTCTTATGGAATAACTTGGGTTGTTAAAGCTAGTTAAAAAACTACCTGTAAATAGAAGTTTTAATAAGCTTAGATATTATGATTAAGTAATACTATAATGTTTTAAGAAGGTGCTGAAAGAGTGTCTGGAGCCCACACTATGTGGAAGGGATAGATTGCTACGAATTAGAGAAAGAATATCGCACTCTGGTTTTGTGAGTGAGACTGTTATTCTGTAGTTTACTTTTATTTAAAATTCAATCACTCATTCACTCACTCACTTACTGTTGATGTTGTTATGGCTAATTACACTGGTCAACAAATTTTTACAAAAGCCATGTTACTGAAATAAAATTAGTCATTTCCTATCAATTTGTATGTGCTCAACATGAATGTGACAGTCAAATTCTAATTTTGGCTCCAGTTTTTTTCTTTGTAATCTACAACAAATTGATGTTTACATCACAAAATGCATGCCAGTAGTAATAGGCCTACGGTTAATACCTGTGAATAATCAAGTCATAGACTACTTCTTAGATTTCTTTGCTTGTCTCTTGTACAGCTGTTCAGGAGCATCTCTGGGGAGTGTCCAGCAGTAGTCAGCCAGCATTGTAGTGGACCATTTTCCCTGGTATCTTTGTTCCATTGATGCGATATCTTGATGAAAATGTTCCCCATATTCATCACTAACCATACCACAGTTTTCAGGGAAGAAATCCAGATGGGAATGAAGGAAGTGGCTCTTTAGAGACATATTGCAGCCAAGTTTCTGATACTGCATCAGAATGTCTTCTACTAGTTCCTTGTAGTTTTCTGCCCTAACATTCCCAAGAAAGTTTGTAGACACTAGGCGAAAAGCATTCCATGCTTGTCTTGCATCACCCTGCAGCAAGTTGTTGAACCGGTCATCTCAATGCAGACAGAATGTTTGGGTAGACTATTCTCGACTTCTTTTGCTTCATTATTTCGCTGGAAAGAGGAGGAACCAAGCAGAACTAACAGTCTTGTATGTGGTTGCTTGACTCTCTCCACAGCATGGGGACTGCAAACGGCATTGATGGTCTTTTGCCATTTAACTACTGTGAAAGCTGTGTTGTACATTGTAGCACAGCATATATACGGGGCCCAAGGCTTGTCTTGGTCACCAGCCTTGCATCTGAAGTAAAGATGATAAGCCTTCTTCACTTGAGAAATGATACCTCTCTTCTGATTGGCAAATGTCACTTCCCCACAAATAGAGCAGAAATTGCCCATGCTCTTAATGCACTTTCAAGGCATTACTGTTCTGTATTGTGCCTAAATGGATAAAATCATAACAGTTCTATGGAACAGTAGCTTAAACTGTCTCGCACAAAGTCTGAATTATTTTCAATGCTCAACCTTTCCAAGAGGGCTTCCTATAGTGCACTGCTGACGTCAGCTTACGTCATCAGTTGCCTGGCAGTAATATTGCTTTGCATCAGAAAATGAGGCAATCAACTCTGGATGATGTGTGCATGATGGTATTATGCAATGCGATGCAATATTACATCATTCTAGGCTGATTTAGGGTGTTGTTGCAGTCCTACTGGATAAATTTACAGTGAAACATATAAAATGAATTATGAAATATCTTCAAAAGGAGAGCTAATAAAAAATGTTCAGGGTTATATTCATGTTCAGCACACCAAGATACTACAGATTAGAGCCTTTTTAAATCAGTTATGATCTCACTGTTGACCAGTGTTATTAGAGTCCCCTTAAAAATAATTAACCACCTCAGATTTTACCACCTGTGTATTCCCTAATCTAAAGACTTTATTGACCTTACTCTTTGTATATGGATTATTTGGTACTTATTTCACCCATGACAATCAGAATAAGTTTAATCTCCTATATTTGTTTAATGTAAAGAATTTTATACTGGTACTAGTTGAATCTGACCATGTAGTACTTTTCCTGTTATATGTACTTTGCTTTTCTTGATAATATAAATGTTAACTATTTTGTATTCTTCTTGCTCTTGTTATATGCCGTTCATGGAGCTGACTCTTACGGTGAAGAATTCTGGGGGAAAAAGCATTTCAACTCTGTATTAGAAATTAAGTGATAATGGTGTGATTTTATCCTCCTTGTCTAGAAGTTGATGATCTATTAAAAGCATTTTCTTACAAACAAGTTAAGCTATTTTGGATATGGATAGTCTTTTTTCCTCTGACCTGTCTTGTGTCATCCCTCAAACTACCCCCATCCTTTTTTTTTTTTTTTAACATTTTAAAAGGACAGGTTTACTAGGAAAAGGAGGGGAAAAAAAAAAAGAGGGACACGCATAATCACAGGTGGACAGGAGAGCTGCCCACACTTTACAAAAAAATATGTTCATTTATGCATACAAGAACTGGGAAGTAGGTGGCGAAAGGATTTACCAAAGACAGAGTGGGGAGCAGAACAGGCTGATTTACTGAAATAAACTTCTGAGGGGAGCAGCAGGAGAGTCAGGAGAGGTCTGATGCGCCATGTGGGTCAGCTCTCTGGGCAGGGATCAAACTCGTGCTGCAGTGGCTGCTGATACCTTCACAGTGCTGAGACAACCTCTTGCGCCACAAGGGAGGCCCCCTGTGTAGGGAGGCCCCCTACGCTTTTTGATTTGTAGTGATAGAACACTTTCTGTATGAAGTTACTTTTTCACCTCATCTTTGTGTGCTTCATTTCTAAACTTCAAAGAACTCCTTGGATTCCCATTACTAGTTTGGCAAAGGAATTTTGCAAACATGGCATATTAATAGGAGAAAAGAGCCTAATGTTCTTTTTTCTTTAGTTTTGTTCCTAAACCTCTAAGAAATCGTAGTTTTTCTCAAATTATAGTTTTCTTGCTTAAGAAAAGTAGGTGTTTTTTTGAGGGGTGAAGATGATGGTGTTTGTTAATAATATGAATTTCGGAGAAGAAAACTTCACAAATTTATCATTTCATAGAATAGTTTTATTGGCTATCTTATAAAAATTGAAATCTTCAAACATTTATTATTGAACTCTGCTTTCCAACACTGTGTTGAAAGCTTAATTGTTTCATAAGAGGAGGATAGGTAAGTTATAATTACATGAAAATGTGTTTTGTATTTGCACCATAATATGTGGAGGAGTATCTTAACCCTTTTTGTCCTGTATAGGGTCAGTTTTTAATGTCAATGCTTGAATTTTACAAACAGAAAAAGAATAATGAAGTGAACCAAAAGATTTAATGCTAATTAGTTGTAACAAATGTTTATTCAGTTTTGGTTTTACCAAATCATCTCTTTCTTTTCTAAGGTAATTTGAAAAGTTCATCAGACAGAAATCCTCCACTCAGTCCTCAGTCGTCTATAGACAGTGAGTTAAGTGCTTCAGAATTAGATGAAGATTCAATTGGATCCAATTATAAGCTAAATGATGTAACTGATGTGCAGATTCTAGCTCGCATGCAGGAAGAAAGTAAGTTTCAATTGTTGAAGTTGAGATCTTTCTCTGCTGTATAATTTTGTTGTGGGGTATTAAATATGATAAAGTTTTGGAATTATAACGTAGAGTAGACGTGTCGCAATTTCAAGAGCTTATTCAACATGTGAACTTGCTTTTTCATTGATTTTCAGAATGCATTTTATAATGATCAGTTTTCTGGGTGAGGAGTGCAGAAAGGCAGGTTATGCCCTGCTTCTGTCATTGTTAATCATCCTGCAGGTTACTCTGCACTGGCACTTAGCAGTGTAGTTATTATTCTTTTACTCTCCTATTCTTAGCGTAGACCAGTGTTCTCAACCCTTTTTACACTACTGCTCCCTAAGTAGGTCTTTTAGACATTTTTCCTTTTCTACTCCCTCTGACCCCATGAATTTTTAATACCACAGATGTATCTATATCCTAATTATGTACGAAGAGTCCACAAGCAATTTTGATATATTAAGATTTTTTTCACACCCCAGCAAACAGTTTTTATGGGATAGAATAGAAAAAAAATCTGTATGAGAAAATTAGAATCGTGATAGTAAATTAAGGGACGTGTACGTGGTGCTCTGCACAGTGATCCTCCAACTTTTTAGGTCACAGACACCTTTGAGAAGCTAATTAAAAACAACGTTCTCTATCATCGCCCAAATGAACACATTTTTTCATAATATTTCATGGGTTCCTAGATACCCTGACTCTGATCTGAATGTAAAAGAGTGGTGATAGTGTTATTCTAACCTGTACATTTTATTGTAAGGTATCATGGGCTTAATTGTAAATTTAGCAGTCTCTTCTTTGACCTTTGTCATGAAGACATCCTTGCAACACATTTCGGCGTCTTGACAATTAACTGAGGCTAATGGACCATTGCTATAATTTCATTCAAAAATCTTTCTGTTGTCTGTATATATAATAGACCCTTTCTTTAATGTAAACGTGTAGTAAGATTTATTGAACTATAAAATGTATTGAGAAACTGCAAAATGTTTCTTACTCTGCTCATTTATTTTCTATTTTTATACAGCTTCCCTAAGAAAAAAGAAAGACTTGGTTCTTTATGTATCTTTAACCCTAGATACTAACAACATGGTACCCTTTTCTTCCATAATTTTATGAAACTCCTCACTGAGCCTGTGGAATTGTCAGCTAGTAAGGGCTAGTTGTTTTCATGGCTATGAAAAGAGAATGAAAAATGCTGCCAAACTATACCTTAAACTTACTTCTTCTTAGAACTCTAACTTTTTAGACCCCAATATTTTGTTAGGAACTTAACCAGCTACTTTCTGTACTTTTATTATTGTGGTTTGGTAACAGATAATAGAAATTTTTGCCTTTTCATAATACTCCTTAGGCATCGTATACATGAAAAAAATTCTTTTTCTGGTGGTAAAAAAGAAATTGCTAAAAATGTACTTAATACTTCCTTGAAAACATCAGCTTTTTATTTATTTTTTATTTTTTTAGGGAGACTAATTTTCCTTTTTATAGCATTCTCTCTCTAGTTGTTTTTGATTAAAAAAAAAAAAACGGAATTACAGATTTTGCCTGGGTAAGCCTCCTCAATTTTAAGATGAGTAGCAAAGAATCAGAGTAAATGATCTCATAGTGATCGTAACTTTCTTAGGATCCCCTTGTTTATGGAAAGCCTGCATCAGGATCTGAGTTTTTCTTTTCGGAAATAGGGCTGCTTTTTTTAAACACTTTCCTGTTGTTTTTTGTTACGTGATTTTAGTGCCCAAATTTGATATGAACACACTAACTTAGCAGTTAATCAGTTAACTACAGTGCTTCTCAGACCTCAGAGGCTAGGCTCTAGGAATCTGTAGCTTTGCGCATGCTCTTGTATGATTCTTGTCTTCGTTTTTAGGAAACCATGTTGAAAGTACTTTCTATGTAAACGTATGACTTAAAAGTTTGAGTGCTTCTTTGTAACAGAATCCTTTAGACTAGGCAGCCAATAGCAGGACTTGCTCAAAATTTTACCTAAATTATATTCATTTGTGAAATTGTTATTTGTCTCCTCTTTGAATATGTATCAACATTTTTTTTTTGTTCTAGGCGTTTTTATACTTTTGGAAGGGTTCCTAAAGCTGAGTAGGTATTTTTGAAAGTATCAAGATATATAGGGGACTCCTTTGAAAAGTCTTGACATCTTAAAATTAAGCTTTCTTCAAATCTTACTTGAAGTTTTAGAATTGTTTTATTGACATTTCTTGGGTTAAGAAAAATTGAAATCTCATTTATGCCCAACAGTTGAATCCCTAAGGATGGAATAGAAGTTTTCTTCATCATCTTCATCAGTAAGACTAATCCAAGAATTCAATATCCAGAGTTTTTTTACTCTCTTACATATATTCTTTTCATTGATTGTACAATAACTGTTTTCCTTCATGGTACTTTAACATTAATCTCAAATTTGGGATCCTGGTTTAGGTATAGAAATACTTTTACATTTATGGTTCTACCTTGCAATGCAGATTTCAGATTCAAGAAAAAAATGTTGAAATTGGGCAAAGATTTACAGAATTTCGTTCAATTTAGAAATAACCTTTCAGAAGTGGTTATGCATCCTTACGAGGGAGGATGTCTGAAATGACTCAGGTGAAAAGGAAGTTTTTCTATACCCTATTTGAGTTTTTCAGTGATAATCTACTTTTAATCCTTACAAATTTAACTAAAAAGAAATAAAATAACACATTCATTATTGTCAGGTCTCCGACAGGAATATGCAGCTACCACATCTCGGCGCAGTTCTGGTTCATCTTGCAATTCTACAAGACGGGGTACTTTTAGTGATCAGGAACTTGATGCACAAAGTTTAGATGATGAAGATGACAATATGCATCATGCAGTATACCCTGCTGTTAACAGGTTTTCACCATCACCACGCAATTCACCTCGACCATCACCTAAGCAGTCACCCAGAAATTCACCTCGTTCACGATCTCCTGCTCGGGGAATAGAATATAGTAGAGTGTCCCCACAGCCTATGATTAGCCGCTTACAGCAACCTCGCCTTTCACTTCAAGGCCATCCTACAGATTTACAGACAAGCAATGTTAAAAATGAAGGTAAAACAGCAGATTTTATTAATATCAGAATGTTTCTGGAACAAAGTCGTCCTTCATATTTAAGTATGAAAGTAATACAATTTTTACAAAGATTCTGTATTTCAGAAAAGCACATCAAGAACTCACCTTTTTATTAATAGTCAGTACAAAATGAAGAATAAAAGCAAATTTAATTTTGTTTGTGCTCATTTTGCTTTGTTCTACTGATGAAGTAATCTGTAAAGGTATAGATTTTAATTTAAATAAATAATTTATGGTTCTTTTTTAGAGGCCCTTTCCTACCCATTTATAGAATCTGGGTTGAGTTGCTTATTTTTGTGAGTTCCTCCTGTGACTTTCCTGAAATAAAACAATTTGATTTTGAATGCTAATTATATCTTAGTCCTTTCTCCATCTGAAAGAATGGTTTGATTTTTTTTAATAATTTAATTAAAATTCTACTGTTACAGAAAAACTAAGGCGTAGTCTTCCAAACCTGTCTCGAACATCTAACACTCAAGTTGACTCAGTGAAAAGCAGCAGAAGTGACTCAAATTTTCAAGTGCCAAATGGAGGAATACCTCGTATGCAACCTCAGGCTTCAGCCAGTAAGTATCTCTCATTTATCAGTTATTTAAAGGAGGCAGAAAATAGTAGTTGTTAATTTTGTGCTGAATAACTGTATTCAACTAGATAGTAAAGTGTAGTGATTATTAGTTGCTGTAAGTTAATGAAGCTATGTTAAATTTTAAAATTTGTCCTTATACCCAATTTTATCAATACTTGTATTTGTGTGACACTTTTCTGTTTCCAGAAGTTTAAAATAAGCAAAGCCTAGCTATTTAATATATAAGTATATTTTACTTAAAAGCCTTCCTGTTCTGCAATATGCTGCACATTAAAAATGACAGAACTTTTTGGAGAAAAGTTATGGAAGAGACCACTTAAACCTAAGCAGCTTTCTTACTAGTGTGTTAAAACAAGAAATAACCTATAAAAATACTAGCACAATTAAAGACTTACTGAATTCTTAATGACATAAACATTCCATCAAATATAGAGCTTCATTAAATGTAAAGGTTAAGACTTGAGTTAAGGAGCATGTGCAACATACATGAAGTAAGAATCATGTAGTAAGAGTTTCTAAGACAGAAGTCACCAAACTGAACCATAAAATGCTGTGGAAGTAGACTGAGCACTGTGTGTTTTACTGCACATGATGATTTAAAAAATTAAATGCTGTCCCAAAAGAATTATTAACTTGGCAGATATGAGTATGTTGTCAACCCAGTTTTCAACAAACTAGCACAGTTATTCTATAATCTAAATATTTTCAGCCTGCAAGCCTCATGTCACACAGGTCAGATCAGTCCTGTAGACTGATAAAGTTCCCTTGTAGTCTGTTACTGTCAATGGTTGAAGCTTTGCTGCGATCCTTCATTTCTTTAAAGCTGTGAGAAAGAAGTGATGGAAACCTGAGGTTAATGCTCATTTATAACTTGTTTATTAGATAGTAAACTTCAAAAAAATTCAATTATTTTTAAATTTTCTTGCATTCTTCCTTGGTTCTATTCCATTTAACTTTGGTTAAACTTTTCTTGGTGATACAAAAATCAACAGATTAAGAAAAAAATACATTTAAACAAAGATGACTTGTGATAGTATTGATAAACTTTCCTTATTTGCCAATAACATAATGCTAATTACATTATAGAAATGCTTACATGATACTGTAGCATACAGACATGATCCGATTTAAATCTCAAAACAATTCTATGAAGGGGCTATAATTATTAACACATTTTAAAACTTAGGAAATTGAAGCTTTGAATGACCAATAAAGTTTATCTTTTGTCACATAGCTTGTTAGTGACAAGTTAGGATTCCTATTCATGTTGATCTTCTTGAGAGCCCAAGTCCACTTAGAGAGATTTGTCACATCTGTGGTTTAGTAGTAAGACATAAAAATTATCCAGAAATACTGTAATTTTGCTGAGATAAAGTTTAAGAACCTCAAAAATTGTACCTAGAGATTTGTATGCCTCATTTATTCAGGTGGACATATGTTTTTGTACCAAGTTAAATTTTAAACTTGGTATTCCAAGTCTTAACTGTAATTAAGAGTCATAATACTTATATTATGACACTCATATGTGGTACCATGAATTTTATAGAAAATAGGGATTCACAGAACTACAAAAATCAAAGTAAAGATACAATATAAAAACTCTTATGTCAGACCTAAAATGACAAGCAGTAAGTTTTGTGCCTTTAAACCTGCAAATTAAATTAATTTGGCACTTGAGAATATCCTATTTCTGAGTTTCTAAGCTCTCCCCCTCCCCCTTGAGATGCCAGCCTTAAACAATAAGCAATCCTCAATGTTAAATACAATGGGAATGAAATTTTTCTATCTTTAAGAAGATTAATAAAAGTCATGTATATTACAAGCTAGGCTTTTGTAGCCTGTAACACAGATAATTTAAACACATTTGTATTTAGCTTCCAAAGTTGCTTTTATACTGAGTTTGAATTCAGTCCAGAATTTCTCAAGACTTTATATTTTCAAACAGCTTCCCTGCTTTTTGATAAAACCAGCTGTATCTATATCCTCTTTACCTTATTGTATTATTATCTGTACCAGCTCTTTACAAAGGGTTGTTTTTCATGTTCTCATAAATGTTCTTTATTGAACCAATTCTAACATCTCAAAGCTATATGGAAGTGAAAATAATTCTTGAAAATAGATGAACAAAGAGAAGACTGAAACCTAGGATAAAAATATTAACAAAGGAGGGATCTACCTGGTGGTGCAGGGGTTAAGTCTCAGTGCTATCAAGCTGTCACCAGCCACTGTGCCCTGAGTTCCATCCCCTCCAGGAAGCTAGCCCACATGGTGAAGCAGTTTTGCCTGATGCTCTCCTCAACAGTATATTTCAGTAGACCCGCCTGCTCTTCTCCCCACTGTCAACTCTCAACCCCTGCCCCTCTCAACCCCTGCACCTCTGGCCCACACCTCTTGTATGCATAAATAAATAAAAATAAATCTTTTTTAAAATGTTAATAGAAAAATATCACTCACCTTCTCTAGTGGTAGAATTACAATGGTATAATAACTTGCTAGTGTAGAATCACACCATTCACAAAAATGTATTTGAAAAGTAGTAAATCCAGAATATTAGCAAGTTCAAAACTTAATAAGGTTTAATATTTTATAAAATATTACAACTTTTTGTTTAAGCACATTTTACATCATGTACATTATAAAGCAAAAAAGTGTTATGCATTTTTCTTAGAATTTTAACATATATCTTTGATTTGTAAATATGTGTATGTGTATTTTAGTGTGTGTAAATACTGTAATTTTCGTAAGTCTTCATTTTGATATATAATTATTTATAAACATAACAAGTTTTATGTATTTAATACACAACTTAATTTTTTTATTTTTGTATAGACTTTAGTTGTTTGTGCAATATATGTTGCATTTTGTTTTCTTTTAAGTATTTCTTTTTCCAGCTCTTAAGTGGTAAAGCTTTGGTTCTTACTTGCTGGTCTGCATGAACCTAACTTTGCAAGGTTGCTATTATTTTCCCCTAAGGAGTCACTTCTTTTGCCTTATTACTATGCCAATCACTATTTTTATATGCTTATTTGCTGTGGCTGCATTATTGTGGATGCTAGCATTCAAATATAAATATTTTGAGAGTTTTTGACTTATATTTGGAAAATGTGAGTAACTTAAAAAGTTTAAGAAAACCAGAGCATTGCAGAGGTCATAGATACATGTCATCTTCTCAGGTTATCCAGTGAAAGGGAGGGATGTTTGTCATGGGAACAGAGAAGAGGTGGTAAATTCAGCATTGTAAAGAGGTTTTAGGAAAGGTTTTGAAAGATACCTGTTGAACTCAGGGGGAGCTTGTGAGTTACCACATAAAGAAAGGAGGTACAGATTTTCCCAACAGTGGGCTAAGTAATGAACTCTTTAGTATGGTAATTTTGCCTGATGAAATGTAGTGTATAGGATGAGTTAGTGAGTGTGATGAGGAATGAGAGGTGTAGGTAGAGAATGGATCATTTTAATATATTAAGATTTGAATTTCACCCTTTATGAATGGAAGCCATAGTATTCTTTTAATAAAATTGCTTGTTAGAAAATCTTATAGATGAGGAGAGATTAGAAGCCACTTAGAAGGCTGTTCCATAATCCTGGCAAGAAATAAAGATTTGAGCAAAGCAGTAGTGCAGGGGATGATAAGATCTGGATGTTTTTTTAAAAATTAAGATGAAGGTGTGTGATTTGTTAACACTGAGATTAAGGCAGATAGGATGACTCAGACTAACGATTTGTAAGCAATAAAAGTTTTAAATCAGAATGTCATAGGGGTGGTGGGGATAGGGGGCATTTTACCAAGCAGTAATTAATTTTCATTTACAGTGTCTTATGATTACTTAGTATTTGATACCTGGAGACTATTTTTAATATCCTCCCCATTTGACAAAATTATTTTCATTAAAAATCATGAAATGAAGTGAGTTGCAATAATAATGGCTAGGAAAAAATGAATACAATGAAAATATTTTATTAAACTTAGTATGTTAATTATGGTCAGTAAAAAATAAATAATAAAATCAACATTATAGTAAAAATACATATAATGAAGTAATATAGTAACCTCCGTTTACCTGTGATTTCATTTTCTGAGGTTTAAGTGCTGTACTTTGTCATTTAAACTTTATTTTTTCTTTAGAAAACAGCTCTGATTGATAATTAAGATAGGCATTTCATTTTTGTTCTTATTTGAGTATCATGTTACTATGTTGTATTTTCTGAAAATCAGTCACTTCATTCTGTCTGTATCAAGCAAATTTAGAGTTTACAGCGTGATTCTATTTGCATTCTGATTCTTTGACTTACCATTGGACACTTTCCACTTTCCTGTAGATTCCGTTATTATGACATCACCCATGAAATTTGAGGGGTGAATTAGGTCCAGTGGATTTACTGTAGCTATTAATTTAAATAGGACCTTTCTAAAACAGTTGCTTATAGATGATAGCTGATAGTGAGATGGCATTAAAAAAAGTTTAATGGTAAAGATAATGTGTATTGCCAGTGTACATACAGTTGGTTATCTTTGCCCTCATTTATTCCACTCTAGTCACAGTGGCCTCCTTTCTGTTTTTCAGACATACTAGACACACTCCTACCCCATGTCCTTTGTAATTGCCTTTCCCTCTGTCTAGAATGCTTTCCCCAGGTATCTGTATGTCTTTCTTCCTATCTTCCTTTAGATCTTTCTGCAGATGTTATCTCAGGGATATCTAGCCTCATCACCTTGTTTACAATTGCAACTTAAATTTCCTTTTTCCTGGTCTCCTTTCTTCATTTTCTCCTTAGCAGCTATTTCCATCTAGCAGCCCATGTATTTTACTCTTTATTGTCTGTCTCCCCTTTGCTAAATAACTAGTTTCATGGAAGTGGGAATTTTTTTTTTAAGATTTATTTATTTATGCATACAAGCTGGGGTGTAGGCCAGAGGTGTGGGGGTTAGGGGTGAGAGGAATTACCAGAGACAGTGTGGGGGACAGAACAGTCAGATTGACTGAAATACACTGCTGAGGGGAGCAGCACGCGAGACAGGAGAGGTCTGCTGTGCCATGTGGGAAGCTCCCTGACTGGGTATCGAACTTGTGCTGCAGTGGCTCTGGATAGCTTCATAGTGCTGCGACTTAACCCATTGCGCCACCAGGGAGACCCCGAAGTGGGAACTTTTTGTAGTTGGCTGCTGAACCCTTTATACCTAAAAAAAATTACCTGGAATCATGTAGATAATTTGAATGAATGAAGATATAAATGGTTGAAAGCAAGTATGGATAAATAATGTAAATAGAGAATGATCAATGATGATAACATTCTGTATTTTTGTGGGATAGATATATGAAGTAATGTATATCAAATTGGTTTTCTTAGGTACGGAGATTTTTTGATAGTCTGCTTGGCAATGTTTAAGTTAAATTGACAAAGTAGCCACAGTAAACATGTAGAATGCTGTAAAATTTAAAAACAAGTAAATTTGTTGCTTTTAAAAAAATTTTTTTTTAAAGATTTATTTTTTATCTATACATACAAGTTGGGGTACAGGCCAGAGGCGTGGGGCAGCGAGAGGGCTCACCAGAGACAGAGCGTGTAGCAGAACAGGCAGATTAGAAATACACTGCTGAGGGGAGCAGCGGGCAAGGCAGGAGAGGTCTGCCGCACCATGTGGGATTCTACCCGGGCGGGCGTCAAACTTGCGCCGCCGCTGCCAACAGCTCCACAGCGCAGCGCCTAACCGCTGCGCCACCGAGGAGGCCCTAAAAATGTTTTTTTATTAGACAGCAAGAAAACAATATTAGCATTGGTCTTGTTAGGCAATAAAATGAAAGAGAAATTCTCTTAATGAGTATCCCTTTATCAGCCCAGTGATGTTTATACTCTGTGAGGTCTCTTTTTATGTCCATATATTCTAGAGGTATATGTAGTTTTGTTTTTGAATTGGTATAGTGGCATTTTATGCACCTTAAATAGTTGACTGTACCAGTAAGTAGGTGTTAGACTCCTTAGTTTATTGGAACCATAGTAAGCTTTTACTCTGGAAGTTTCTGGGCTGCTACTTGCAAGCTAGTTTTGAGAGTTTTGGTGCATTTAATAGGAAGTTTGAAGGAAGTTTAAGACTCCTTATTGATCAGCTTTAAAATGCAGATCCTCTGATTCCTCTAAACCCCTCAGCCTCACCAACACAAACATACACACACATCCCAGAGATGCATAGGTGCATAGTAGATATCCTGCTCCCCAAGGTCTGAGGTACCAATTAGTTGTGTTCTATAGCATAATGTTAAGTGTGTTAAAACCACTAGATTTTGGTTCCCTGAGGACCTGGTAGGTTCTGGGTTTTCTTCTCCTTTTTGAGTATGGGGATTACGTTTCATGTTAGGGCTATTCATCTAACAATAACTGCTTTGCCAAAGTCTGCTTTTTTGCATTGAACAAGTACTACATTTATTTTATTCTATACTGTGTGCTTGTGTTCATCACTTTTACTTCATTAGCTTTGTATTCTTTGCATCTTGTAGCATGTTTGCTGGTGGTTTGCTTTCTCTTTGATATTTTGGTCAATTTACATTTTTAGGTTTTCTCATCTATAAGAAACTATTTCTAAAAGTATGTACATTGCACTAAGATTTCCACCCCCTTTCCTTTCCAATTTAATGCACTAAGCATCACTTTAAAAATTTCTCTGCTTTTAGGATTCTAACATTTTCACCTTATGGTTTCTTTTTCTTGATGGATTTTCAAGTTTGTATTAAATTATTCAAGTTTACAGAAGCTATAGTCTTTATCTTGTCCTTCCAGGCAAATATTACAATTCCTTATTTTTCAACAGCTTCCCAAAGGCTGAAAAATTTGCCTCGTACTTCCCTCAAAGCCAAACAGTTGCTTCAAACTTCATCTACAAAAAGAGGTAACGACAACCTCTTATTAAGCTTAAAATTTCAGCAAATGATCAAGTTAGTTAAATCTTAGACCTTTTGGCATACTGAGTCAGTGATGCCTATAGGACACATTTTAGTCTTACTTTTTTCTCCAATAACTAAGTGAATTTGTTCTCTGTTATTTTGGATAAATCCAGAAGAAACCCATTTTCTTCAGAGGTATGTATTGGATTGCTAGTCTGAAAGGAATAAGTAATAACATTTAATATTAGAAAATTTATTTTTCTTCCAACATAAAACTGAAGGTCATTGTTTTAATGCTAGATGAACTAATAGATGCTTTAAAATGAAAACAAAGGGTAGACATTCTGTATGTAATGTTTTTTCTTTTTTTTTATTGTCTGTAGTATAAAATGGAAATACTTTCATATTAGAAGTTGATTGGAGTTCAATCACAAGCTGTGGTTAACTGAAAATGTTCATAATAGTTATGGAATGGTGGTTTTTGTAAGAACCAAATTGAGGAAACTGATGAGAGTTGGACACCAAAGTAATTTCACATTTGTTTCAAGACATTGGATGTATGGGAAGCTGAAATAAAGTAAAATTAAAAGATACATGGGATTGGCTAGACAGACTGGCAGTAATAGAAAGAATAGAAGCCTCAGAAGGAAGGGGATGGAATGATAAAGTCAGTGAGGAAGAATATTTTCTGATCTAGGGCATATAGATTCCCCGATAGCTTCAGAACTCAATAAATAACAAAGATGCATAAAGAGAATGAAGCACTAAAAGACAGTGCATGGAAAGAGGGACTTGAGATTTGATTTGTTGAAAAAAGGCTTGGTTAATATGATCATAAAAGTACTAAAACATATATTATGACAAGTTCATTAGTGCACATGTTTTATCAATGATTTGTTGATTTAAGAAAATGATTTTTAATAATAGAATCTGAAAGGGAAAGAATAGTCAAACCGAAAAGTGGATGTGTGAATGTTTATCTTTTGACTGTCAGAAGTTGATCATAAGCTTCTGATATAGGTAGAGTTGTCAGTGTAGGAAATAATCAACTGGGTAGATTATATTCTTTTGATGGAGAAGATGTTGACTTAATAGGGATCGTTATAGAAAAGCATCCTTCTAGAAATTATTTAGACTTCTTTTGAGACTTCTAAATATTTTTGAGTACTTTTATTTTTCATTTTATTTTATTTTTTTAAGGATTTATTTATTTATGCATATAAGCTGGGGTGAAAGCCAGAGGTGCGAAGTAGTGAGAGAATTCACCAGAGACAGAGTGGGGAGCAGAACAGACAGATTGACTGAAGTACACTGCTGAGGGGAGCAGTGGGCGAGGCAGGAGAGGTCTGCTGTGCCATGTGGGAATCTCCCTGGCCGGGTATCGAACTCATAACTGCAGTGGCTCTGGATAGCTTCACAGTGCTGCGCTTAACCCGTGCACCACCAGGGGGCCCTTGAGTACTTTCAAAGGTGGAAAATAGATGAAAACTATATATGTGAAGGGTTGTGGTGTCTAAAACAGGGCAAGAAATTAGAATATCATTATAAAAAGGAGATTTTTAAGGCAACATGAATTTCATTTGTTGTATGCCTCTGTAAGCTACTTCATAATATTTTGGAGGCTCGGGTAGGATTTTATTTTGCTGTTTACTAGGTTAAGGAGATTATAACTTCTGGATGAAATTTTTTTTCTTTTTTTCTGCCTATGGAAGTAACCTTATTTTTGTGACTGAGCCATCCTGACTAGATAATAGGAAAACCCAATCTCAGAATTCCTGGTACACTTAGCTCAGTGTAGTTGACATAGTAAAGGGAGAGAGGTTTGTACATATTTGATTTTGTCCTGTTTTGCTTCATTTTGTTTAATCTTGTATTCATCTTAATCCAGGCTCTCATTTTCTAGTTGGTATTGTGGCTTAGGGATGATAATTTTACACTAGAAGTTCTGTACCAGTTGAAACATGGACACAGGTATGTGATAGAATTAAAACTTTAAATTAGCTTAATTATTGGTAAAACTGAATGGTGCATACTTAGATCTAAAATCAAAGTGGGTTTTCTAATTTCCCCTCTTATCTACACTTTGAGAGAGAGGGTTTTCCTCACTGGACTATGGGGCCCTCTGCTTTGTGGGGATGTGAAGCAGAGAGGAGACAACACATATTCATTCATAGTTAACTTTGACAATTTAAATCTGTTCAATATAAAACTATGGAGACTCCATAGTAAAATTGTCACATGAATCAATTGCCCCATCCTGAACATCCTGTCCAAACATTTCCTAGAAAGCCAATATACCTATTTTAAGGATTCACGGGATCATGGGGAAAGAAAGATTGGTTCCCTTAACAATTGTAAATTTTGATTCATTTTGATTTTAATTGCACTAAGTGGCAAGGAAACTTAAGAACTATGTTGCCTAGTACAGAGATGAACCATAAACATTTGTTGAGTGAACACAATCATGTATAACTCAAGACAGGTTGGTTGGGTACATTCATCTTTGTGGTTTCATGCAAGTTTTATGTGTTTCTTACGATAGTCCTTCTCTTTGTGGAAAAGAATCAATTCATTTTGTTTTCTAAGTCTTCATAGAAGTAATTGCTTAAACTACTTGGGCAGAGATACTTATTCACTCCAAGTTGCTGAGAATTCTGTGACAGAGGTAAACTAGGAAGAGACCACACTAAGTCAGGGGAAGAAAATGAAGTTTAGAAAAAATTGAAGACAGAGATCTAGACAAATTAAAATGTAGAAGAAACACTTTATTTAGAACAAAAGTGGCAACTAAGAAGTCAGTGATGGTAATTGTCTTATTTTCCTTTTATTCACAATAAAAATGAGATATTCAAGGTGACATAAACTGTAAGAGGCTTATTTGTATGAATTTAAAAATTTTGTTTGCTGTCAGAGTAACTAAAAATGGAAAACCTAGGTATTTTGTCATTACCTTGAATCCAAAATTTAAAATTTCTTGTGTTACCCCCTTTTTCCCCACTAACAAGTATTGAATCTGTATCATGAACAAGATCAACTCATTATATAGCTTATCCTTTTCCTCCTCTATTCTACCCCCTCTTTATTTTTTCCTCTCTTTAAGTTGTAGTCAAAGTCTGTCTGTCATATACAGTCTTAAATACAGTTTAAAATGATGAGTTGGGCCTCCCTGGTGCCGCAGGGGTTAAGTCTCAGCACTATCAAGCTATGGCCTTCCTCTGCAGGAAGAGTAAGATCCCTGGCCAAGGAGCTAACTAACGCACATGGCCATTGCGCAGCAGACCTCTCCTGTCCTGCCCTGAGCATTGTATTTCAATTGATCCTCCTGCTCTGCTCCCCACTCTGTCTTTGGTGAATCCTCTCCCCCCTCCCCCCACCACACCTCTGATCTACACCCCAGTTCTAATGCGCATAAAGAAATAAAATAAATCTTTTAAAAAAATAAAACGATGAGTTGGTCCCCTTCCCATGACTTTACTATATAGACTTGGGTCTATACAGCTATAAAGGTCACCTAACTCTAATTCACCTCATTATTTCTATTGTTCCCTAATTTCCTTGTTTATAGATAAGGCAGGCCACTGCTGCCATTCAAGGAACACCTTTTTACAATAGTAAAACTCCAGCTCATGTACCTCTTCATATCTTCTCTTGTTTTCCCTGGACATATGCAATAACCTTGTTAAAGTATTTCTCTCCATAATCTGGCAAATTGTAGACTTTTAACATCCATGCTGTTGTATGAAAACTTAATAAATTTAAAACAATTTCTAACTTATAAATCTGCTTTTAAAGTTATTTTTAAGTATAACACAAATTCAAAAACCCTAATACATAGAGAATGTGTTCTTACAGGGCAACACCCTTGTCACCACCTTCTATATCAGAAGACTAGATCTTGCATCAGATACTCTCCTCCTGTCTCTTTATTTCCAAGCCCAGCCCTTGATTCCCCAACCCCAAAGTAGCCATTCTTAAGAATTTTTATAGCAATCATTTCCTTCCTTCTCTGAATGATTTTTATTATCTGGGTAATGAAACTGTAGTTTACCCTTTTTGTCTATTTAAGTTTCTTAGTTTATAGTTTTTCTCCAGCTCTTTACTACCCCTTGTTTGTTTGAAGAAAACCCCCAAAATGTTTGTAGATGTTCTCACAGGCTGAATTCCATTGGTACCCTTTCCACAGTGGTCATTTAACAGGTTTTTGTATATTTCCTGTAATTAGTAGTGATCTAGATGTTTAGTTAGATTCAGTCTTGCTATTTTTGGCACGACTGCTTCATAGGTTCTTCAAAAGAGGCACAAAGTGGGTCTCCTCTTTTTTGTGATGTTAGCAGTAATTATCAGTACTTAACATAAGTGTTACAGAATTGGGATGTTCCATTTCTAACATTCCTTTTTTTCCCCAAAGTACTTGTAGAAAGAGAAACTTTTTCTAGTTATTTGGTCAGCCAGTGGTACAGTTTCCTTAGCAAATTCATAATAAATGCTTATTCTTTTCCTTTATTTGCCAGCTTATAAAATAAAAAATTGGTCAATCTAGCATCCTTCAATGGTGACTAAGGACTTAAAGATTCAAACATCTTGTTACATTTTGATATGATCTGGTTATTTTCCCAACTTTGGTTGAAGCTTCTTCAAGTTGTCTTTCTGGTCTTGATACAACTTTAGTAGTCTTTGATAACTTCTTGCTAACTGTTATGACAGGATAGGAACACCATGTACATTTCCTGCATTGACCTGAAGATGGTAATTTCTTCAAAAAGCTCTGATTTAAATAAGTATTTGATGCTTAATGCCAGTCTCTATATTGTCTCATCAGTCATTTTTCTTATATGAAGCTCATTCTCTAATAGGTTTCTTAAGGAGTTATGTGAACAATATCTGTTCCCTCAATTTTCACATGTTGATGAGATCTTGTCTGCTGTTTTTATACTCATCAGCTCATATGAAATCTTTGACTCACACTTTCCATCCTTGAGTATCTTTAATATATAACTATTTTGGTCAGGAATAATTAGTTTTGCTACTATCATTTGTTCTTTTTGAATGTGCAAAGGCTACTTTTTTCCTTTAAGTTCAGTAATTTACTAGAATATGTCTTTGTATTGTTTGTTCTGAGTTGACTTCCCCAGATATGTGGTATAGTCATCCAATATGGAGTTGAGAACCTTTTTTAACTTTAAATAAGTTCTTTTGAATTACAATTTTTCCTTCTGTTACATGCTTTGGTTTTCTTTTTTCATAGGGACTCCTCTTGTATACTTGCTGAATGTTCTTTGCCTATCTTCTGTATATGTTACCTTCTCTTGCATCCTTTTCCTTTCTTCATTTCTTCTTGTACAAATATTTTCATTGTCTCTTCCTCTTAAAGCATACTATTGTGTATTGCCTCCAGTATTTCTTTCATATTAGACTGCATTTTGAAATGATTTATGTGTAATTATTTTCGGAGTTGAGTTATCTCATTTTTTAGTGTGTCCAATTCTGATTTATAATGTTCTTTTCATATTTTGTATCATTTTCTTAAATGGTTTGAGAATTTGAAATATTAGATTATAATTTTCATCTTTGTGTGTGCAGGATGGACCTACTTCCCGGAAGATTCCACAGTTTGTTCCTTGTTCTTTTTTTCCTTACAATAATTTTATTCAAGCCTTGCTCGGTTTTTATAAAATGCATTTTTCTAAACATTTAGAAGGGAGTTTGAGCTAAGATTTTCTCATTATTGGCTGTAGAGCTCCCTCTTCTGTTGTTTTTAAGGAACTGTTAAAAGTAGGGCTACCTGTTTTTTGAGATTTCTTTCCTTTATTCTCTCTGTCCCCACTTTTAAAATTCATGCATTAAAATTTTACAAGTCAGTGTTTTATTTTTAAATACATTTCAGAACTGAGCAACTAGTACACTGTCTGATTCAAAATGAAGATTTACCCTGGTGTTTTCTTCTAAGAGTTTTATTGATGTAGCTCTTACATATAGGCTTGTAATTCATTTTGAGTTAATTTTCATATATGGTATGTAGTAGGAATCCAGCGTCACTCTTTTATATGTGGTTCTCCAAGCAGCATTTGTTGAACTCTGCCTCCTTTTATCTGGATTTCATTATCTCTTGTCTCTGACATCCCTACTGTGCTTGATTTGTATTCTTGGGTATTTTTCCTTAACATGAAGTTTTTACCTTGAAAACTAGCCAGTTTTGAAATTTCATAGGTCTTGTAATGCTCCTAGACCCTAACAGTTGACCTCTTGTACTCACTTGCTATTGAGAGTATGCAAAACCCATCCCATTTGCAGCTGCTATTCAAGATCTGTTTTATGTGAGTACTCGCTGGTTGTTTTGGAATTCTCAGGACTCTGCGATGTTCCTCTGCTTCCTTGTGCACAGATGGTGATATCATGTGGTGGTGTAGTTGTTACTACCTTGTTTTTCTCTACCCACTTGTTTTTGGGGTTTGTAGAGAAAACTGTCACCTGATTTTGTTGTAGCACTTGTCTGTGGGTTTTTATTTGACTTTCCTGGGGTTCTGTGTGGAACCTTGGGAAATTTATTAAAATGTTACCATTGCTATTAACAACTTCCAAGAATCCTTATAAATCTGTTTTTTAATCCTAAACATTGACATTTTCCCCCTTTCGTTACAAGATATTATAAAGGTCATAATTTCTCTTTACTCACTTTAGATACTGAGAATTACATGTGAATGAGAGAAAAATAAAGGAGTTATCTGCTCTGATCAAGAATTAGAACTCTATTTATAAAACTGACATAAGATAACAATACTAACCATAGTGTCTGCATCATCTCTAAAAGGAATAGTGTTTGATAAGAGCATTCATGTTTTCTAAATTTTCGTTTTTATCTTTCAATAAACAGTTCATAAATGGAATTCTACAATATGTACAAAACAATGTCCAGCACTTAATTCACACAAAATAAATTTTTGAGTCCCTGTTGTATTCATTGCTCTTTTTTATTTCTAAGTAGTATTCTGTTATATGAATACAATACAGTTTGTTTACACATTCATTTCCTGGTGGACATTTGAGTTGTGTCTAGTCCTTGGAATGTTCTGTAAATGTCAGGACAACTTGGCTGATAGTGTTGTTCATATTGTCATGTCCTTTCTGATTTTCCATTTGTTTCATCAGTTACTGAGAAATATCTAACTATTTATGAAATCCCTCCCCTCTCACACACTTCCCATTCAGTTTTGTCAGTTGCTTCTTGTGTTTTGTATATTTGTTTTTGAGGTAAACATAGTACTGGTGTATGTCCTCTAGGTGAATCCATCTCTTTAACATGATGAACTCAGTGGTGGTGGTAATCTTTTTTCTGATGTCCTTACACACTCCAGATTTTTCCTGATCACTATGTATATGGAGTATCTATTTCTAATCTTTTACTTTTAACCTATCTCTTTACATTGAAAATGTTTTCCTTTTAAATAGCATTTTTATATATATATATATACTGATGATCCTTACTTTTTAAGTGCAATAATTACTACTTACATTTCATGGCATTATCAGTATGGTTGGTTTAAAATCTGTCATCCCATCCTCTTGTTCTCTATTTAGATCTCAATCTCTGTTCCTTTTTCCCCTCCTTGCTTTCATTTTTTTTGGAATAGCTGAGTACTTTTAAAGTATTCAATTTATTTCCTGTTGGCTTATTTTCCATATGTAGCTCTTTTTTTACTTTCATTTTTTTCATTAAGTGACTGCTGCTCTAAAGTGTGTGATGTGTATTTATAATTTATTATAGTTTACCTTCAGCATGCCACTTCACTTATAATGTAAGAACCTTAAGCACTGTGTTTCCATTCCTCCCATGAGGAATACATAGGAATACATTCTTTGTGCCACTTTTTGTCATATACTTTAATTTTACATATAGAATTCTGGCCTATGTTTCTGTTATTTTTATTTTTAAAAGTTATTAATGAAAAATGACTTATTAAAGATACTGTGTTTCTTAACGTATTTCCTTTCATATTATAATTTGTTTTGTGCATATCATGGTTACTATTTGGTATTATTTCCTTGATTTATCTTAGTATAAAGCACTACTGGCAACATTCTCTCAGTTTGTCTTTATTTTGACTTTAGTTTTGAAAGATAAATACTGCATATAAGACTTTAGATTGATAGACTTTTAGGTGCTTCAGCTGTGTTATACTATCGTAGTTAGCGTGCCTCTTTTTGTTGAGAAGTATGTGATATTTGTCTTTGTTCCCCTGTTTAAAAACAATCTTTTAAGGCTTTAAAACTATTTACTTTAAATATGTTTTCTGCCCCACTCATAACCCTCTTCCATCTGGGATTCACTTGCATATATTAGACATCAGTATATTGACTTGTAAGTCAGCGGGGCCTTATCGTTTTGGTTTTTTGGGTATTTTTATTCTCCATATGTTTTAGTTTGCATAATTCTTACTATTATGTCTTAAAGTGCTTCTTTAAAATCCTTCCCTGGGGCCTTCCTGGTGGCGCAGCGGTTGAGCGCTGCGCTGTGGAACTCTCTGCAGCGCCGGAGGCAAGTTCGATGCCCAGCCCAGGAGAATCCCACATGGCGCGGCAGACCTCTCCTGCCTCGCCCGCTGCTCCCCTCAGCAGTGTATTTCTGATCTGCCTGCTGCTCCCCACTCTGTCTTTGGTGAACCCTCTCGCCGCCCCATGCCTCTGGCCTGTACCCCAGCTTGTATGGATAAATAAATAAATCTTTAAAAAAAAATAAAAAATAATAAAACCCTTTCCTGCTGATTTGGCCATCTTTGTGACTTCTTGGTCTGTTTCTGTTGGCTAATTTCTGTTCTGGTTTTGGTTACATTTTCCTGTCCCTTTATATGTCTGCTACGTTCGCATTGGATAGTGGACGTTGTGATTTTTTCTTTTCACTTTGTTCTGTGCTGGATCTCTTATCTTCTTTTAAATAGTAATAAACTTTTTTGAGCAAAGCAGTTATTCATAGATCAGTTTGATCCTTTAGGTATCAGCAAACATTTGATTGAAGAGTCAGATAGTGAACATTTTAAGATTGTGGCTTATGTGGTCTGTGTTACAAATACTCAACTCTGTCCTTGTCCCTAGAAAGCAACCATAAAATCATATAAACACACTGAATGTTGTTGCCATGTTCTAATAAAACAGTGTTTCTTAAAGAATCTTAACCTGTGAGTGGTGGTTTTTTAAACTCTGCTTTAAGACTTAGTCTGTTTAGAGTAGGCTTAGGGTATCCCTTTAGGAGTGTCTCCCGATTGCTCTGGATGTTCAGCAAAGATTGTCTAACTGGATGAAAGTCAATAGCTTTCTAGGTCTTTGTTGGCTTTTGAGGCTCTTCATTCTGCACAATACTCCACTCATCCTTTGCTCAGTCTCATGGAGCATCGCCTAGTACACACACAGCTCAATATCTAGCCAATGTTGAGCAAAGCCCAAAGCTGAGTTATGCATTCTGGTGGAACACCTACCTCCTCTGAGGTACTCTGCCCCTCATACCTCAATTTTTGTCTTTTTTACTTAGTGAGATAGCTTTGATCTTCATGTTCTGTAACCGAAAGATGTCTCCAGGCCAAAAAAAAAAAAAAAAAAGAAATTCCAGGGTGTTCACAAGGCTTACCACCTCTCAGGGATTACACTCCTGTACTACATTGTCCAAAATTTGAAAACTTTTATGTATTTCATCTAGTTTCATAGGTATTTAAAGCAAGAGGGTGAGCCTCCTCCCAGTTTTAATATCATATTTGGAAGCTTCTGTGGTGGTTTTAAGAAAGCTGACTTCTGTTGTAGAATAAATTTTTGGCAGGAGTGCCTGAGCTCTTGAGTCTCACCCCACAGTTTTTGTTAGATAAAGAACATTAATATAATAATATTGTGTGTAGTCATTGATGGGCATTTGAAGAATTCAAAACTGATACCCTTTCAAAGATGACTTACCAAAACAGAATAAACAGGAAAGGCTGAATGTGTACTTCAGGGGATCTGAATATTTAATGCAAAAGAACCGTAGCAGTAATAAAATTTAATAGAAACTTTTTCTTTTGTCTTAAAAATTAATGTAAATCATACATTTTATTATTTCATGTATCAATATTTTACTGTGAGTGTTTTGGTTACCACTTAGTAGAATAGACTTTACAGAAAAAGTTAATCTTTATCCTATGATTTCATATACCTCTGTTGGTAGATATGCCCCTAGATTTGTACCTTCCCTATTTTGTGAAGCATAACAATTGAAGTTTTTGTTTTAAATAAGTTTTTAGTTTCTAAATTGTAAGTTACACTATAGATGTTAATGGGCTATTGGTGGAGGTCTGCCTACCACATACGTGATATATGTTTACATGAGTGTTTATTTGAAGAGAAAGTCAACATCTGGTAGTTAGTCTTTATATCCTTTCTAGAATGTGATACAGGTTATTTGCTACAGTGAAATAAAATCCTGCAGTGCCTTTTCGCCTCTGTATTGTGTGAATTCTTAGCTACACATAGCTGTTGTCAAGGATTGTTGACTGTCCTGAGGAAGGACTTGGTTATTTAGGACTTAACGAATTTCTTTTTTATTAACCCGGAAATATTCTTTATTCCTTTCATTTCTAGAGCAGGGCTTTGTGAATAGTGGTTTTTGTGCCCAATCAAGTGTATAGTAAAACAATTATTTCACTAACTATTGGTTTCCACTAACAACATTGATTTTTCTTTGCTATTCTGCAGTACCTTCTCCAGGCAAATTCCGCTCCCCTGCAGCACCATCTCCTCTGGCTCTCCGGCAGCCGGTAAAAGCATTTAGTAATCATGGCTCTGGTTCTCCTGGTAGCCAGGAAACAACACAGCTCACACAAACCACCTCCTCCCCTGGACCACCCATGGTTCAGAACCCAGTCCCTGCAAATCCTCCCAGCAATATCAACAGCATGACTCTAACCAGGCCTGCAGGGACAACCTCAATGAGAAGTGGCTTGCCCAGACCCAGTGCCCCTTCTGCTGGGGGTATACCAGTGCCTCGCAGCAAACTTGCACAGCCTGTTCGCAGGTAAGTGGCACATGATCTGTTTCAACATACTTGAGTGTATGAAAGTGAATAGAGGGAAATTACGGACTTTAGGGTATTATACCACTTTAATTCAAATTAAATATGCCCAGACATATAACCTGATTAAACTTCCTAGAAAAAGTGTTAGAACCATTCAATTTGATTGTTAATAATTGTTCATTTTGAGTATGATACTCTGTAACGGTAATAAGAACATGTCAGAACTGAGATTAAGAGTTATGATAAAACTGCTAGGTACCAAGTCTGAGTATAATCCAGAAGGGTGTTTTTAAAGCTTGAATATCTGGGGGTATGCTGGGTTTTTGTTTGTTTAGTCTTCAGATGATCCTGAGTCCAACCAGACTGCATCTGTAATCCTTTCTACCTTTCAGAAATGTGGTCACCACCATCAGATTAAATGTCAAATGTAATCAAACTTTAAATATTTGTATGAATAAAATGCTTTCATCACATGAGCATTTAAATTGATTTAAACATGTTATATTTCTGAATTCAATAGTATAGTAGCTTTACATAATGCTAAATAATTTATACTTATGTAATTTTTATAATAGCATTAAATGTGTACTATTATTATTTTCCCAGATAAAAATATTGAAATTTAATGAGGTGAAATAATCTGCCTAAGACTGCAGACTAAGATCTTCAGTTCTAAGTATGTCTGACTTCAGAGATATTTTTAGCGCTGTATCATTCGCCTCTCTAGTAACGATGACACCAAGCATCTGCTGCCACAGTCATCACTCTGCCCTGTGTATGAGGAAATACATGATAAGGCTGAGTGGCCTTACCCGTGTGGTTGGAAAAGATGAGACCGTCTTTTCCTTTCTTTTATTCTAGTAGCTGTGTTAGCAAAAAGAGGTTATTGAAGTGACCTGATAACAAGTAAAACTTGAAAATTGTACATTAACTCAAAAGGATACCTACACCCCAGGTTTATTTCAGCACTATTTACAATAGGTAAGATATGGAAACAACCCAGGTGCCCAAAAGTGGATGACTGGATCAAGAAGATGTGGTACATACACACAATGGAATACAACTCAGCAATCAAAAAAGATAAACTCATGCCATTTGCAGCAACATGGATGGAGCTGGAAGGGATTATGCTCAGTGAAATAAGCCAGAAGGAAAAAGAAAAATATTGGGTGGTTTCACTTATGGAGGATTATAGGGGAACCAAATGTAAGGGGTCAGGAAAGAATAATAATAAAAAATAAAACAAAATTAACAGGCAACTATAAATCAGAGACATTCTGCAGGGGAAGAGGAGAGAGAGGAATCAAAACGGGAGGAAGGAGCAAAAGGGACTATGGTGATGGTATATGGGGTGAATCGGTGGTGGGAAGTTTACAGGTACTACACCTGAGAGGAGAAAGCAAAATTGTACAAAAATGAACAATGGTGTAAAATACGTATAAATCTAAAAAAAAAAAAAAACTTAAAAATTGTAGAACTGTGAATGTGGGATGAATATACTAATAACTGGGGCTTTGATTTTAGTAGTCCCTTCACTGGCTCATGATGCCACCTGCAAAGGAATTAAGATATATTGGCGGTAATGTTTCGTAAGGTTTTGCAAATCACTTTATAAAATTGCTTTATTTCAGATCCTTGCCAGCTCCTAAAACGTATGGTAGCATGAAAGATGACAGTTGGAAAGATGGCTGTTACTGACCAGCGAAGACAAGAGTGCAGAGGTCCACAGCTTCATGGATACCCCGTCACCAAGCTAAAAGACAACTTTTATATGCAGACTGTTCAGATAAGACTCTTGGGATTTATACAGTCCCAGCCCTCTCTGTCTTAATTAGCACAAACTGACGGAGATGATCAAGCAGCACTTTAATGACATTTAACACCAGACTTGTTTGGTAATCATACAATCACTCTCCGTGGAATCATTTTTAGTTTTGTTTACTAGAAACTAAGTTGATTTTTAATTATTTGGCAGAGGCCAATATCTGGGCAAAAAACTAATGGATGCCAAAGAGAAATGCCCATTTGTGAATGAGAGAATACCTTTGTGCAGAAGAAAATGGTGAATTCTAGCTATCCAAAACTTCATGTTCAACCTAATTTACTGTATAAATAGTACCAATAAATACCTGTGTTAGTGCAAACTAACTACCTACAATGTTTCACTAGTAGTTCACTAGTACTTTAAGAAACTAGATTCAGATGAACAGGGGTGGGGAGAAAGCTATAGATTTAAAACAAGATACTTAAATTTGGGGAAATTCTATAAGTGGTTTTTGCAGAGTCATTAGGAAAAAATGTCATTTTGTTTAATTTTAAGTTTTGGATGTAGCTTACACATCACCACTGCCAGGTAGTGTTACAGCGCTCATCCATCATGTTGCATTGACACATCGGACTTCTGTGTTTGTTTTGATTGCCAAAAGGGCTTAATATCAGTTGTACAATCTTTGTAAACTTTATAGCTTCTGGCTCAGGAAAGATGTCCTTTGCTATTGAAGCCAACTTCTTCACATACTGTTCTCTGTTATAGAACTAAGAGATCTTGTTTTTAATAACAGGTTTCCATGACGGGAAAGAGCAAGTAGTATGTGTCTTATTCTTGATATAAATAACATCACCTCAGTGCTTACAACCTGGAACTAAACCATACAGTGAGAGAGAGGGAAAAAAAAAATCTATGCACTTAACTTATGAATCTCTGGTAATGACGGTTTTTGGTTGTTACCATTAATTGACACAACTGTTTATCATTTGGTAGGAAAATATAGCCTGCTGAATCCTACTTAAATTTATCCACTTTAAACTGAGTAACTGCATAAAACATTCTTTGGTAATACTGTCCCTTTTGACTTAGATTCTGCCTTACATATATTTTTTGCATTTTTGGTAATAACCTCCGTACATGTGACTCAAAACCGGTTGAATACTTGCTTTCTAATAGCTCTTACATATGTCCTGGAAATCACTTACTTTGGTTTTATCAGACTGTTATCAGATTAAAACTTCCTTCTGCAGCAGGCTTCTCATTTTTGTTAACAGTTTGTTTTTCGATACTGAATTTGAACAGCTCTAATACTGTAAAATCAGGTACCTAAAGGATTTTAGAAATTTGAACATAAGTTCATTTCCTGTTATTCAAAGACTTCTGTAAGTTGGCAAAAGAAGTTGAGAGAGAAATGGGAGGCTTGATATTCAGGTTAGTAGTAAGGTTAACAGGTTGAGAGAATGGTGACGCTGAAAGCCAAGACCCCCAACCTGCCGAGACTGACATAATGATAGTTTTATTAGCTTGACCGATAGGGAGTCATTAGCACAAGCAGTGGAAGTTTAAACTGCCAGCCAGTGCTAGTATATTTTGATGTGTAACACAAGGAAGAAAATTTTATCCTTGGATTTGAGGGCAATGGGGATGGGTCAGGAAAGGATGGCGCCAGAATTCCACATGATGATGATCTAAAAAAAAAAATGTTGCTTTTTAGAGGAAGATAAAAGAAAGCATCTGCTTTGGGTGGGGGGAGGGGTATCTCATGTAAAAATCTAAGTAAAAGAACTAGCCACTGTCTCTTTTTAAAACCACATATAGACAAAACAAAATAGTTGTCATTTTTCAGTGAAACAGTGCAAGAAAAATATGCTGCAATCTAATAATTAAGATAAATTTTAACTATTATGAAATACCCATTACATTTTTAGGTTAGATTATCCGTTTCAAAAAGGAGTATTCAGGTTATTTAACTTTGTTTTAAAATGGCTGCATCAGAAAAAAAAATCTATTTTTTTTTATTAAAATATTTCATCACTTGTTAAAAACTTCTTTGGATCTGAGTTGGGTAAAGTATTGCTTTACCTGCTGTGCTGTACTACCACAGACTATTGGCTTTTAGTTTCCTAAAGAGAAAAATTGCCTTTTTACTAGAATGCCTTTGTGTATTGCCAATTTTTCTGTTTGGGAAAGTCTAAGGATTCACTGTGGTTAGTCTCACAGAAGAAATGTGGATTTAATAAACTAGTGCCTATGATTTTAACTTATGTTTGATATATAGTAGTAAGGGTTTTATGAATGTTATTTTTTTGTGCCAACAGCCCAGAATTGTCACTTATATGTAAGCAGAAAACAGTGAGCTCTGCTTCCAAAGTTATTTAATTTTCTCAGTGTTTGAATGTTATTTTTTTGTAAGTGTGTTAATAAAAAGTGTAAAGAATTGGAAAAAATATAAATATTCTTAACTCAAGCATTTGCTGGATCATTTTTCTACAAAACTTGTTTGTATAATATAAAACACTCTTTGAAGAGTTGACTTTTTTCAGTTTTCATATCCTGGAAATCACATTTTGTAAAACTGGGGACCATTCATAATTGTCAGATACTTTTTAAAATTATTATCTCAATACATCACTTTTATAAAAAAAAAGTTCTTTTGAAAGGAAATTAGATACATATGTGGCCCCAGATATTTCTATAACTCTAGAATGATCTAGACTATGTATGTTTGAATTAACTTTTTATTGACTGTACAGACGTCCATTTTTGACATTACGCATGGTCCTTTTAGATCACATGAAGTTTGATTTGCAAACATTTCTATAGCTGAACTTGTATGTGTGGTTGCCTCCTTAATAAACAGCCTGACCATAATGTTTATTATTAAATATATATTTGTTTTTTCAAGTGTTTTATTCTGGATATGGTAAGATTCCTCCCCACCCCACTTGCCTATAATTGGTTTTAATAAATTTCTCAGTTCTTTTTTTTTTTTATACACACAAACCCAAATAATATTGCTCACTCAAGCTTGATCTTCCTGGGGTTGGAATGTGTCATATATCATATTTCTCTCTGTCCTGGCTATTTTATATGTGGATTATTTGGACTACATTTTTAATTTACTCTAAATTGGTATGTTTCTGGAACTTTTTCACTTACTGATATCTAATTGGAAACAGCTGGGATATATAAAAAGCAAAAAATCATTATATAAGCATTTCCAGGAAGAAAAATTAATGCATTTTTAAGCCAAATATCTTTTTAAACCATAAATCTTTTCTCTTATGGATGAATGGGAAGAATTAAGAATTATACATTGTTTAATTAGTTCTCCACATTCCTGTCAGAAGTTTTAACTATCTTCTATGCTAAACTTAGCCTCACTTGTGGGGCATAGAGAAATGACACTTTAGTGTTTTAATTTTTCTCTCAAACCAACCTAGAAACTTTTAAGAAACATTTAAAATTAAATGTCAATATACTTCTAAATCAATAGATGAGAAATTTACTTCCACTTGTTTTATATCCTCTGCAACAGGAAAATTCATGGGGGGTTTTATGACATATTTGATATGTCAGTTTAGCTTTGAGTTACAAAATAAATGAAAGAGAAATTAACTCGGGGAGGTAGTGAACAGGCTGTTAATGTAAGCATGATGCCAAAGTTAGCAAGCCCTTTTATATTTTGAATTATCCTAAATAAAAATCTGAATGGGCTAGATGACTCTGGTTCCTAGACATAAAGTGGAACACATTTCGCTCATGGCTTAATACAATTCAGTTAAAACTACTTTAACTGCATGCCAATTCTAAACCAATTCTTTCTTTACACTGGTATCCTTAATGTTTTCTCATTAGAAGAAAAACAAAAAAATCTCTATTTTGAAGGTAATAGACTTTTAATTGCATTAAAATAAAAATGAAATGTTAATATAAAGGTGAAAATAATGCTTGTCTGCAACCCCACCATCCAGACAAATATTTAAGTGCTGTCATACCACTGTTATAAAATATTAAGTGGAAGGATAGAGTTTCTGTTAAGATGAGAAAATATTTTTCGCTTAAAATGTGAATAGGCATTTACTTTTGAGCAGAGGTGAACATTAACTGATTCCAAAAGGTTGGCATATTTCTCAATTCCTGCTTGTAGATATGAAAAATTACACATGTTTATTGTTGAAAGCTAGAGAAATATGGTAATTATAAAGAAGAAAAGCACTTAATTCCATATGTAATCAGTGTTTTGAGGCTGTCCTTTGCACACAAATAGTTAATTTTTCAAATATTTAAAAAACTGATGCATAAAATATACACAAAATGTGTACAAAACAATGACTACTGTTAAGCTTGATGATTTAATTCTAAATGACAACATGTTTAACAACCATGGAGACAAGAGATAAGCTATTCACAGCACCCCAAACGGTTTCCTAATACCACCTGCTAGACACTACTTCCTCTTCAAACATAACTACCCGACATAACTAGCCAACATAATTTAGTTTTGCCTGGTTTTGAACTTTATATCCATGGAGCAATACACTTGATAATTTTGTTCTGTCTAAAAACGGGATTTCTCTCCAGTACTCAACAAAAATAATGAGATTCAGCATTTTGTTGATGTCGTTACAGTTTGTTAATTCTTGTTACCACTTTACCATTCTAAGAATATATCACAATTCACCCATTTTAATGTTGAAAGACAGTTGGTTCTCAAAAATAATGCAGCTTTGAACTTAAGTATAGTCAAAATGGAGTAAACCCCCTCAAAAGCTTCTCTTTCCCACTTAAAAATCTGGACAAAATGCAAAAGGCAACTACCTGAGAATACTAATAAAAGCAGGTGGATTGGGGAGGAGAGTCAATCTGGAGAAAAGTCTCAAACGGGTGAGTTTCCCATTTTTCCCCTTTTTTCTTTTGGCTCTGGGTCAGGGAAGGGCACCCAGTAGAGCTATCACAGTGGAAACTCTGGAAAAACCTGTGAAAGAAAAACCCAAGAGACCAGGAAAAAGAGCTAGAAGCTACAAAATGTTGGGTATTTTTATTTTCTCTCTTTTCTTTCATGGTGTTTCTAGATAAGCCCCCAGCCGAGCTCCTGTAGCAAGCAGTGCCAACAGTTAAAAGTGATGGAAACCTGGTCTTTCTGGACAGAGAAAATGGGAAAAGAGCCATAACAGCAGAAGAGTGTGAGGATAATCTTCATTTTCTCTACTCTTAGTCATGAAGGTGGCCTGGGTCAAACTATAGAAATAGTGGCGGGTTGGGCCTCCCTGGTGACGCAACAGGTTATGTGAAACACTATGAAGCTATCCAGAGCCACTGCAGCACAAGTTCAATACTTGGCCAGGGAGATTCCCACATGGCACAGCAGACCTCTCCTGCCTCGCCCACTGCTCCCCTTAGCAGTGTACTTCAGTAGATCTGCCTGTTCTGCTCCCCACTCTGTCTCTGGTGAATCCTTTCACCACCCCCACACCTCTGTTCTATACCCCACCTTGTAGGTATAAATAAATAAATCTTTAAAAAAATAATGGCGGAGCTAAAATTCCAAGAGAAAGCCAGTGTACATCAGAGGACAAGGCACTGTGTCCCTGTGGGGCGAGTGGCGAATCCAGAGAGAAGAGAGATGGAGAACCGGGCCTGCTTACTGTTACCTCTAACTGCACATATAACAGCCCCAAAACAGCATAGCAAAGAGTTTGAGGACTAAACCACTAAACATGATGCAGACTAATTATTAAGTGTATGTGTGAGATATCACCAACAGCATAATAAAGCCTTTGTAAAATGAACTGACATTAGAACCACAAGCTGCAGAAGATGGAACAGAATTTGCAGTCTGAACCTGTCTAGATTGACTGTTAGAATCAACATTGTTTAATTAATATTTTGGCAGGACTAGAGTCTAAACTATGATATTCACAATGTAAAGCATATAATACACAGTGACTCAACATATAGAGAACCTGAAAAATGTGATTGATTCTCAAAAAAGGCAGTGATTTTAAAGGGAGATCAGAATTTATTCAATCTAGAGGACAGAGAAACAGAATAAAGAGAGTCTCAGGAACCTGAGGACAAATATCAAAAGATCTAACATTTGTGTCACTGGAGTCTGATAATAACCTGGTCCTCCAAAAAAAGGTCCTTATCTGTAGCTTTTTCTGGTATCCAATATTCCCTCCATGGTCATTTTCAAGCTAACAACATGTCTGTAAACATGGAGTTGGGAAGAGAGAGAATCAGCTCTCATGAGCCTGGTACAAACTGGCTCTAGCACCCCAATATTGGAATCCCAGAAAAAGAAGAAAAAGTGGTTGGTATAGAAAAACATTTGAAAACATGATTAAAAACTTTCCACATTTAATAAAAGACAAAAGCTTGCAGATTCAGGAATCTCAGTGCTTGTTTCAGCAATGCATATGGTAACACTGGAATAATAAGAACAGCATGGCTGATAAGATGCAAGGATGACATGCAATATTCATGGAATACTGCATATTTTTTAACTCCCACCTCAGATGGCTTTTTTAATGCTGGACTTAAGAAGACAATCAATAAAAACAAAGGAATCTTAGCAACCTGAACCTATCTCAGTTGATAAATCACAACCCAGACACATCATTATTAAACTGCTTAACTAGAATAAACTCAAACACATAACAGATATGTTCTAATTAAATTGCTGAAAATCAAAGATAAGGTAGCTAGAGGAAAACATACTACAAATAGATTACAATTCAAATGACAGATTTTTCACCAGAAACCATGGAGGCCAGAATATGGCGAACTCACATTTTTGCAGTGTCTGAAAGAGAGCATTATCAACTGAGTTCTCTACCCAGTGGAAATTTTCTTCAAGAATTCAGGCAAAATAAAGACATAGGCGGTGAGGGAAAATGAGTATTTTGTCTGCAGACTTTGAAGGAAATTATGCTAGAGGGAAGCTTAAAACTATACAAATGATAAGAAAAACAACTCATTTTTTATGTGTGTGTATGTATGTATGTATATATATGTCATGTATATATGTATACCTATATGTAAATATAAAAGATGATTTTTCTTTAAAATATGTATGGGAGAGAGAAAAAGAATAAATTATAATACATATATTCAAATAATCAAAAAAGAAGACAGCAAATAATGGAAGAACCAAAAAGGACAACAGAAAGCAAATAGTGAAGTCGTAGACCTACGAAAATCCAACCATACCAATAATTATATTAAATGAAAATCCTTTAAACACCAAGTTAAAAGAGACTGTCCAATTGCATATAAAAAGACAAGACAAACTACAAACTTAAAACTATGTATTTTATGTAAATATGAATAAGGTTAGAATAAGAAGGTAATGCAAATAGCAATAAATTGAAGTGACTATATTATTAAAAAAAACAAGTAGATTTCTGAACAAGAAACATTACTAAGAATTGAAAGGGAAATTACAAAATGGTGAAAGATCAATTCAAAAGGAAATGTAGTAATCCTAAAAACGTATGCACCTGATAAGCAGATCTTCAAATTCGTGAAGCAAAACTAGCAGACTGAGAGGAGAAATAGATCCACAATAATAACTGATAGAAGTAGGCCAAATTAGGATACAGAAGACTTGACCAATACTATTGAAACGAATATTTAGGCAGCTTCAGGGACAGAGAAGCAAGGACCTCAGAGAATTAAGGAAGTTAAGAGATAAGGGCAACAAATGGAGGAAGGGAAAGGTATAGAAAGTATGTGAAGATGGGGATTGTGATCCAAGAAGTTACCTCGCAGATAAGGTGAGACCACTGAGAACTAACCAGTCACAGAGAGATTGATGGAATTTGAAATAATGAAGAAAAGAAAGTATATAATTCCAAACAAAAACTCTATATTGGCTTTTCTCTGCCCCTCCCAGGTACCTTTTACCTGGGAGTCCTTACTTTTTGTCTTTTTTCCTAATAAACCTTTATTTTCTTTCTTAAACAAGATGTGCTTCTCTCTGCTTACTTATTCAAAAGTCTGTGAATTCCTTTTTACGGCTTCACGAGACAAGAACCCATGATGGTTACCAGGGTGAAAAGCACCAGCAGCGACGGCTGTGAGTGCGGTAACAGCACAGTTCAGCATCACTATCAACTAACTTAGCTAAATTGACATTTAAAGAACATTCAATCCAGTAACACATGAAATAGTCACCAAAACAAATTATATGCTGGATCATAAAATACAAAAAAAAAATACTCTTAGCAAATTTTATTCTCTGAATGATCATTAAAAGAGCAATCTAAAACAATGTAAACCAACATTACCTCCAAAAAAAAAAAAATCCAGAGGAGGAATAATTAAATGCCGCAAATAACAAATGAATTTTTTAAAATAATAGAAACTTAGTCGAGTTTCAAAAACCTTTAAAATTTTTAGTTATTTTTAAATTAAAATCTTTTTTTTCTGAAGCTTTCTTAAGTAGATGGTGATTGTGATATGAATATTCCTTGAAGATTTAAACTCATCAGTAAAACATGATTATCTCCCGCGTTCAGCAGATTTGTTTCTTCTCTAGATACTAATTATCAGTCTTACTGCAAAAAAGCCAATAGTGAAGCCTTGGGAAACCAAATAGACCAATCCCCAAATATGCCTCTTTAACATGTGAATTGTTTTGAACTGAGGGCATCTAGGACCCAGCAGACTTAGGAAGGCTTTTCTTCACTCCTCTCTTAACTGCCTAAAGTAATTCACGTGGAGATCCTGTCCTGGGAAGCCAACACCTGAGGTAACAACAAGGAATAAGAGGTAAATGTGGTAGACTTGGGGTTTGGCTTCCAAGGGCTGTTTGCTCAAATTCCTCTCTGTTCCTTTCTCTTTGCTTGGCTTGGCAAACATTTATTTGCCAAACATGATCTCCCTATAAATTATCGCCTTAACTTAGAAATCCCACACCTTTACCTCCTCCCTGGCTCAGGATGGAATATAAACCCCAGTTTTAGGGCCTCCTGTTGGCCCAGGGGTTAAGTCTCAGTGCTATCAAGCTATTGCCAGCCACTGTCTCACCCGCTTCTCCCCTCAGCAGTGTGATTCAGTGGATACACCTGTTTTGCTCCCCACTCTGTCTCTCGTGAATTCTTCCCCCACCTCTCCTCCCCACCCCTCTGATCTAGTCCTCAATATGCATAAATAAATAAATAAATAAATAGATAAACCCAAGTTGTCTGACAATCAGAGAGCCCTAGTCTTTGTGGGTTTCCCACATGTATGGAAGTCAGTTTGCTGTACACAGCAGCGCCCCTATCAAGAGTAGGTACATTTTTTTTATGTCGGTGACTCACTTTTTCCTACTTTGTTAACTAAACTCAAAGGTGATTGTAGGAACAGTTCTCACAGAGTAAATTCTACTGCACTGGATTTGAATCCTCACTTTGATCATCTACAAACTGAAAGATAGATGCAGGTAGAAAAGAGGCAGGCAGGCATTATGACTCAAAACAAGTCTTTATTGCGGCTCCCAGGGTGAGGTTTATGGACCCCTAGGGTGAGATCTGCAAAGTCCCACCCTGGGTCAAGTGAGGGGAACTTATATAGGGCAGTGTTTAGCCCAGGGGTTCTGCGCAGGGTCTTCAGTTAGGCGGTATGCTGAAGGCGCTGTTTTTTGGAAGGAGTTGTTTTTCCTCTCAGTCCCCCTTTATCAGACTGTGCTATCTGGTGTTCTGCTAAGGGTGCTGAGGGGGTGGGCGCCAGGTGCTCGGGAAGTTGTTTTTCTTTAAGTTGCTCCCTGCTCAGGTGACTGAGAGGTCATCATGGCTTCCCTTCTGCCAACCCAGGCGCAGACCTAACAAACTCATTGGCTGTGGCGGAGATTTCTACTCCAGTTAACAAAGTCTGTAAGGGTGCCTAGTTTCTTCTTATCTGTCTTTTGGATATTTGTTTCACAAGCCTCTTTTGGCATATTTCTTGATTTTTTTCACTATGTTAAATGTTTATTTAAGTAGCCAAAAATCTGAGTAGTTTGGGCAGAGGAAGGAAGGGGGAGAATGTACTAATTATACTTGCTCATTAAAACTAGAATGATAATGATGTTTTTGTGAAGTCTGGGCTTTAGTGAACAAACAGGGTTACCTCTGAGAAAAGTTTCAGCAGAGTTCCCCTTTCAGAGGCGTAAGGCAAATTTACCCTGGAAACAAAGACAGAAACAGGCAGGTGAAAGTTACATTTTTTTTAAGTTTTATTTATTTATGCATACAAGAGCTGGGGTGTAGGCCAGAGGTGTAGAGGGCCATGAGAAGATTCACCAGAGACAGAGTGGGGAGCAAAACAGGCACATTTAGTGAAATTCCCTGCTGAGGGGAGCAGCTAGGGAGACAGGGGAGGTCTGCTGTGCCATGCGGGCCAGCTCTCTGGCTGGGAATTGAACTGGTGCTGCAGTGGCTGCCATAGCTTCATAGTGCTGAGACTTAACGCCTTGTACCACTAGGGAGGCCCCGAGAAGGTTACATTTTAAAAGGACAGATTTATTAGGAAAAGGAGAAAGAAAAAGAGAGGCACTTGCATAGTCACTGGCGGGCAGGAGAGTTGCCTTATGCCAGTGCAGAAATTATACTGGTTTAATGTTCTTTGGGGGGGGGGGGGTTCATTTCTTTGTGGAATTGTTGTCTACTGCTAAATTAATCACTTCTAGGGTGTGACTAGGTGGATTTGTAAGGACCTAGGATCTCTACAATGGCCCGCCATCTCCATATCCCCACCTCTGGCCTGCGCCTCCTTACACTTTCTGTAGCAATTTGATAATTTACTTTAGCATTTGACACCTAAGTTTTTCATTTCTATAAGTGGTCTAACAACTATGTTGATCATTTCTATCCCCCACCTCTAGTTTCTGGTCTTGTGATGCCTCCATCCTAAATTTTCTAGCTCTGAGCCTTCATTAATAATATGCATAGGCTTGAATGCTGTGCTATTATAATTTATAATAAGAAATATGTATTTGTTCTTCATCCCCATACCTGATACAGAGTTCCTGAAACTCGGGTTTCCTAAGTGAAGAGAGCCTTAAGGTGTCTCTTGGTATATTAATGAGACGCCTTTGGGACCTCACCTGAGAAGGGGGCTGGTGGTCAGAAGAAACAATTTTGTGGCTAGAGGGTTGAAACTATCCATCCAGGGAGAGGAGAAAAGCTGAGGGTGAATCAGTCACCAGTGGTCAGTGATTTAATTAAACACCCTATGTTATGAAGCTTCCATAAAAAACCCCAAAGAATGGGGGTTCTGAGACGTGGCAGGTTGGTGGGTGTAGGGTAAATGAGAGAATAGTCAGGTTTTTCCACATTCCCCTCAGTGATTGACCTCTGCAGGTCTGATGGCGGGCGCCCGGAGTAGGGTGTGGGCATGCGTGAGTGGGTGCACCTGAGCCAGAGATTGGTCTTATAGGAAGCAGCAGAAGAAGCAATAGAGAACAGAGCGTGCCGCAGAGAGCCCCGAGAAGGTGAAGATTTGCTGGGGGCGAGGAGGCCTGTTAGCCTCCTGGCCCCCTGGCCACCTTACCTGCCTTGTATGTGGGTGCCTCGCAAGAAAGATGCAATAAAATGCCTAAAAAGCCACTGAGGACTCCAGAACTCCCCCCTTTTGACCCGTCTGCACAGCTCTATAGAGAGCCTGTGCTCCCTGAGTCATCTTGCCGTGCACTGGGGATTTGTGGGGATCCTGTGCCGTGCACAGGAGAGTGGTGTTGAGAGCAAGAAGCACGGAGCCTCCCCCAGACGTAGCCCTGCGCTTCTCTTTCACCTGTGTGTTCCTGAGTTGTATCCTTTTATAATACACCTGTAATCTGGTGAGTGAAATATCCTGTGAACCCCTTTAGCAAAATAATCGAACCCAAGATAGGGGGGTCATTGGAACTGCTATCTTTGGAGGGGGGTTGCGGTTGCCATCCCAAGTGGAGAGGGGAGCAGTATTGTAGGGTAGGCCCTGACCCTGTGGGACCTGAGACTATATCCAGGTGGATAGAATCAGAGCCGAATTGTAACATCCCAGCCAGTGGCAGAGAGTTTGATGGTGTGGTAAAAAATCCATAATTATAATGGGTCAGAATCATAAATGTCTTAGCTTTTAGATCCATGAATCCTTATTCATGGATCTAAAAGAATGTAAACCCACTGAAAATTGCTCATCAGTCCTTGATTAATCATCCCCTAGGAGACCTAGTTAGCCCTGTAGGGGAGACCCACTTACTAACTCTGCAGGCTCTTTACAAGATAACTGCCAGTTCCTAGGCTACCTCTCTCTTCAAGAACATTTTGCTATTGAGGCTGTTTGCCATTTTTTAATGGTTGAATATATCTACTCTTTCTATTGATGATATTTTAACTATGATGCTTAGTATTTCCAAAACAAACTTAAATCTTCAGTTTGAAAGTCAAGATGCTATTTTCTATTTTAAACAGTAGGCGGAGCTCTTGTCCCCACTTGGAGTGTTTAAAAGCCCAATGCTCAGTTTGTTCTGAATTCAGTATTTTATTTTCAGTACAAATGACTCAGTGGCAGATTTTCGTTTCTATCAAAATGACCACTAAATGTAATGCCCTATGTCGGTAAGTATCCCAGAACAGAAAAGGGACATTAGGCCAAAACTAAGGAAATCTGAATAAAGTATGAAATTTAGTGTATAGCAATGTATCAATATTCATTTATTAGTTGTGACAAATATACCTTACTAATGTAAGATATTAACACTTTGTGTGCCGGCTATTTTCTGTGCCACTGCATGAATGGTATAAGCATTCAATAAAACACACACAGCTCCTGAACTACTGGATATATTTTAATGAAATTTTAAATGCATAGAGATTAAAGCTTCTAGACTGAGTACGATCAAAGAAATAGCTCCTAATAGTTCCAAATGAATCCACTGTGGCATGAAAAACCAGAGACTAGATGAACACGGGAATACGTGAATACGTGAGTGGACCACAAAGTGTTAATGGGAGAAACTAGTCACACGATAATGGGAACTCTGTACTCACTATCTTTGCAATTTCCTTCTAAGTCTAAAAAGCGAAATAAAAAAGGTTATTTTAAAAAATACATTTTTAAAAAGTGGGTCCAGGACCCCACTTCCATTCTGTTTACTTTGCACCAGGAAACATACTATAGAGATAATATATTGGAGAGCCTCCCTGGTGGCCGAGGGGTTAAATCTCAGCTCTATCACCTCTGTGACCTGAGTTTGATCCCCAGCGAAGGAGCTAACTCACATGGCTCAGCAGACCTCTCCTGTCTTGACCTGCTGCTCCCGGCAGCAGTGTATTTCAGTCAGTCTGCTGTTCTGCTCCCCACTCAGTCTCTGGTGAACCCTCTCACCACCACCACCCCTGCACCTCTGGCCTACACCCCAATTCTTCTACACAATAAATAAATATATTTTTTAAAAAGATAATATGTTTGACCAACAAGGTGAATGAAGGACTTTTTAAAGTAAAAGCTATTTATATATGTGAACATATAATTACATAGAATTAGATGCATTTTAAATATCTAAAAATAAAAAATAATTATTGTATGAGCTTCTCAAATTCCTACCAACCAAGGAGATGAAGGAAGAGAGGCTCTCAGGACAAGTGCAGGGGAACCTGCTTCAAGCACAAAGGTTCTGAGAAGTTCGTTGGGTTCTTGCCAGCTCCGGTGCATGGCTCCCTAAGTCCTATCCCAGCTTGGTGTTCCATCTCAAAGAAACTTAATAAAATTCTGTCACAATTTCTTGAGGAGCTATCAGAGAATTCCTCTTTGATGTGTATTGTTATGTGGGACATCACCTAACAAGTGTCTACAGATGTTTTCAAATTCCTTGCATGCTCTACAAGCTTCCTCTCCTCTTCTCTCAAACTCCGAAACCCACTATTCCTGGACTCTTAACTCCCACGCCTTCCTTGAGCCTTCATCTTATTCCCTCCTTGAGGACTCATTGATCCTCCCCTCAGGTCACTCCACTTCTTCCCTAGAGCCTTGATTCCTTCCCTAGGGTGGGAGAGCTGGGGCCTCTGTGGTGATCCTTAGTATGTCCATCAACATTCCAGATCTCTTCCACTTGCACATAACACAGGCTAGCATGTTCCTGCCTCTTTTTCTTCAGTCAATGGAACATGAGAAGAAAATGCACGTCTCCTTTCTGGCCTTTAAGAACTGGTACATAAGTGTCCTCCCCCCAAAGGAAGCACCGTCATTCCCAGTAACTCAGCCTTCCTCAACTTGCACTCAGTGAGGAGAACATGGGGCCCCAGCCAACCACAGACATACAGCATGAGAAAGACATAATTTTGGGAAGTGTTTAGCAATATAACTAACTCATCACAACCTCAAATAGCAAATCATACTCTATATAATCTTCCCTGTATTATGTGTGAAGAAACTAAAATAGTGGGAGACTAAGTAACCCAACATTACCTGGTTACAAAGGCATAAAGCCAAGATTTCAACCCTGGAAGTTTGGCTCCAGCATCTGAGCCTCTAATAACCATTGCCGAGAGACTCTTGGAGGAAACATCAAATAATCTGCTTTCCGTTTCCTTCCCCCTGAGTGGCACCATCTTGCTTCCACTGTCTATGCAGGGTGTTTCCCTGGCTGGCTCATAGCTGTTGTCCTGAAACTATCCTATGGTTGAAGGTTTTCCTACATCCGTGGTTTTTCTTTCTTAGTTTATCCTCATGTGTTTTGTCAAAGTTTTCTAAGAGGCCTTTAGGAAAGGGTCAATGAGGATAAACTTTTGTAGGCCTTGAGTTATTGAAAATATTTTATTCTTTTTCTTATTTTTTCTTTAATTTATATCCTGTACATTATTATGTATCCCCCGTAAGTTTCCCACCACCAATTTTCCTTCACTGTGGCAGTCAATTTTGTGTCAACTTAGTTGGCTCACAGTGCTCAGATTTAGATCAGGCATTGTTTCTGATGGTTCTAGGAGAGTGTTTTTGGATGTGATGAACATTTATATAAGCGGTTGCTACGTTGGTCCCAGCCTATGGATAGGGATGGCCAATTGCCTGAGTCCCTGCTACTTACATCAAGCTCCCGGAGACACTTTCCCAACTGCAGACGCCGTTGTGACCGACCTGGTCCTTTGCAAGATGCACCTAAGCAAAAATCATCAAGAAAAGTGGAAGAACATTATTTATTGCTCCGTCTCTAGAGGGATGTGCATGCCTGAGAGCTACTTAGCCGGGTCAATAGGCAGGGAGAGGGTGCACAGACCTAGGACTTTGACATTTGGGGGCGTGAGGGTGAGGTGCCTAGGGTTTCTTGAGTTCATTCTTTCTTGGTGACTGCTTGGAACGGGGTCACTCAAGCATCAGGTATCTAGGCATCCCTTTTTGAAAAGGGAATGTTATGGGTGGGGTAGCCTGGTTTTGTATCCATGTCATACGATTGGCCATCACAACCTCAAATAGCAAATCATACTATATATAATCTTCCCTGTGTTATGTGTGAAGAAACTGAAATAGTGGGAGACTAAGTAACCCAACAAGGTGGGTGCCTTGGCAGTCAAAAGCTAAATGTCAGGCACTTACTGAGAACTCTGAGGAAAGCAAATTGCCCTCCATGGAGTGGTGGGCCTCATCCTATCAGTTGAAGGCCAATAGAGCACTGTAAACATATTCCTCGAGAAGAGGGAATTTTGCCAGCAGAGGGTTTTTAGACTTGAACTGCAGCATCGGCTCTTCTTGGGCTCTCTTGTCTACTACCTATCCTGCAGATTTTTGACTTGGCAATATCCATGATCTCATGAGCCAATTCCTTCAATAAATCTCTTGCTCAGCAAATCCACATTCCTATTGGTTCTGTTTCTCTGAAAAAGCTGACAAATACCCTCATAAGTAATAGGTAGTTTGAAGGATAGCATATTCTCTCCTCAAAATAATAGTTCCACAGAATGTTGAAGGCATTCTTCAACATTTTTAGGCTTGGTACTAGAAGTTATTGTCATTATATTCCTGTTCTTCTGAATGTGGATTTTTCTCTCTGGAAAAGAAAGAATATTTTCTTTGCCCCCAGTGTTGTGATAATTCATTGTCTTTAATATTTGTCTATATTAAATTCATTTTTAAAATTTTTTTACATCCTTGTTATTTTTTTGACAGTATAGGATTTTTCACCTCATGTGTAGTCACTACAGTTCTCCCACCGCCAAAGCACCCATAGTCCATCACCACTTTCCATTGTGCTCTCCCAATCCTGTTCCCACTCCATTCCTTCCTCCCACCTCACCCCTCCTGGATGCCTCATAGCTGTGGTCGGCTTTCAAGGTTTGTCTTTGCCTGACCCTTTGTTTGATTTTTCTATATTCCATACATAAGTGAAATGATCTGATACATTTTTTTCTTGATAAATATCTTTAAATTTTGTTGTCCCAGGTCTTCCATGTGCTTTTTCAACTTGGAGATTCATGTTGTTTGGTGCTGGGGAATTTTCTTCTTTCCTTAGGAATATCCCTACTGGAATAGAGTTTTGTGAAGGCAGAGATTATATGTACCTGTTCAGGACTGATTTGTGGTGCAGAGTATATTATAGTACCTGGAGCCCAATAGTCATTTGAACAAATTATGAGTGAATGAATGAATGCAGGAGAAGAGGTTGTATGCTTTGGGAAGACAATAGTGAGCTGAGGTAGAGCATGAGGTATGTAAGAGTCCGGAGCCAAAGAAAGCTACAAAAACTGGAAATGTGGACTGGGGAGTTAACTCTCCATATTTGGGGACTGAAGCCCTGATCATGAAATGATCTCCTAGAAAAATGATCAGAGAAAGGTAAGAAAAAAGTGCATAGCAGAGGACTAAAGTAGATGATTCTTTTCTTTTTTAAAAATATTCAACATATGGGCCTCCCTGGTAGCGCAAAGCGTTAAGCGCAGCATTATGAAGCCAGCCAGAGCCACTGCAGCACCAGGCCGGGGAGATTCCCACATGGCGCAGCAGACCTCTCCTGCCTCCCCCCACCCCCGCTGCTCCCCTCAGCAGTGTACTTCAGCCAATCTGCTTGTTCTGCTCCCCACTCTGTCTCTGGTGAATTCTCTCACTACGCTGCACCTCTGGCCTATACCCCAGCTTGTATGCATAAATAAATACGTTTTTAAAAAAATAAAATATTCAACATACTAATTTAACTTCCTCTCAAACAGTGGGATATGAGTGGGCCCAGGGAATGTCACACACTTAACCCAATGAAGAAGCAATACATTGAAAAGTATCTTTATTTTTTTAAATATTTTTATTTATTTATGCATACCAGAACTGGGGTCTAGGTGAGAGGTGTGAAAGAGACAGAGTAGGGAACAGAACAGGCAGTTCTACTGAAATACACTGCTGAGGGGAGTCACAGGCTAGACAGGAGAGGTCTGCTGCGCCATGTGGGTGAGCTCCCTGGCCAGGGATCAAACTCATGCCACAGTGGCTGGCAATAGCTTGATAACATTACGATTTAACTCCCTGCCCCACCAGGGAGGCCCCTGCTTTGAAAAGTATCTCTAAAAGAAAAGTTTAAAACGCCCGCGTTAGAAACACTACATATAAACTTACACATAAAAGTTTAAAAATCTAGCACTAAAGAAGAGGTTCTACAACTGAAATAACATACTTTGAGAAAAGCTAAAAAGCATTTGCTTTCTACAAAGATTATTCCTTTGAATAAAGGGAAGAAAACATTTCCCCAAATCTTCCAAAGGAAAGTAACCCTTGAGGAAGATGCCAGCTTCTCCTACACCAGGACTTCCCAGAAGAATTGTGTGTGTTCTTCGAAAAGTGTGGTTCAGGGGAACATTCATTGCTAGGGTCAGTCACACAAACTGACCTCTTTCTAAATTCAAAGGCATAATGGAGACATAATGTGGGTAGGAAATACAAATGGTAGAAAGAAGAAAGCTGTTGATAGAGGGGAAAAAGTTGCCAGAAAAGACATATAGGTGAACAGTTCTGTGACTGTCCTCCCAATCCTGAATTTCTCTCTAAATTATTCAGACCTTCATCCCCAGATGCTCTGCTCTTGGAAACACTAGTGCTCCACATTCCCCAATATTCCACCTCCCATTAGCAAATATTTCTTTCAAGGTCCAGCTTTGGATCAATTACCTGTACCCACTTCCTGTTTTGCACTGAATCTTATTCTAAGAACTCTGTTTCCTTCTCTAGGAAGACTCCTGCTTGATAAGCCTCACTTGAATGGAAACCAATGTCCCTAATTCTAGTCGAAGCCAGCTAACTCTTCTAATCACCGGATATTTCGGGCCCCCTCTACCACCTGCTGTGTCTTACCTTCACCCACATTCTGTCCTTGCCTCCCCCCTTATATTTCTCCACACTGTCCAAGGATGAGGCTCACAGGGGAAGCGGCCCTGCCTGGTGTCTGCCTGCCAGAACTCGCCTGCAGATGAGTGCACAATTGAATTTGTATATGTTAATGGTTGGGGTTTGGGCACCTTGGAGTCAACTGTAGAAAACATTGCCTGTTGGTTTAAATGATCAAGCCCAGACCCCGCAAGCAGGTCTAAGACTCCCCAGTCTCTGGCTGGCTGGGGGGAGTGTTAAAGGTAGAAAGAGATTTTATGAATTGCCATCTTTTATACAAACAAAAATTCAGTTCCAACCTTTTCTCTAAATGAAAAATGTTGAATGAGGATTGAAAAGATAATGTTGGGGCCTGCCATCTAAACTCAGGGGGTAAGCCTGAAGCTGGGAGCCAAGGCAAAGTATCTGAGCACCAGAACACTTTGTGCTGAGGGGGTTTGCTGACACTGGACACACTTAGTCTTGAGTCCTCCAGTCTCCTTGGCAAAAGAGACAGAAGCTAATCCCAGAGTCCAATCAAGGAGAGAAAACTTGGCAGTGACATTTCCTACATCATAATATCACACTAGCCTTTTGGGATCCCAATGATTTATAGTAAGAAATAGATATTTCACCTTCTATCACTGGTCATGGCACAGAACTCCCCAAATCCTTAGAATTTTTGGCCTCCCTGGTGGCCTAGGGATTAAGCCTCAGTGCTACCACCTCCAGGCCCTCCATGGCGGACTGAGTAAGATCCCTGGCCAGGGAGATTCCCACATGGTGCAGCAGACCTCTCCTGTCTTGACCCCTGCTCCCCTCAGCAGTGTACTTCGGTAGGTCCACCTGTTCTGCTCCCCACTCTGTCTCTGGGTAAATCCTCTAACCCCCCACACCTCTGGCCTACACCCCAGTTCTTTCACATAAAAACAATTAAAATCCTTTTTTTTAAATCACAGAAGTTAAAAAACAAAAAACCCTTGGAATATTATAAAATAAGAGCATAGAGTTATCTTTTCTTATCTTCAGAGAGTAAGTTTTGGATCTACCTAAGCCTGGGGACTGGTTGCCAGGAGAATCACCATGAATGGAGAGTTAGAGATTTCAGTCCCAGCCCTGAGTTCCAGGGAGAGGAGTAGGCTAGAGGGTTGAATCAATTACCAATGGCCAATGATTTCATTGAAGGTGCCTATGTAGTGCTGTTTCTACAAAGCCCCAAAAGGATGAGGTTCATAGAGCTTCTGGGTTGGTAAGTGCATGAAGATTGAGAGTGTGGCTTGCCTGGGAAGGGTATGGAAACTCCACACCCCTTTTACATACTTTTTCTCATGCATCTCTTCATCTGCCTGTACCTAGGCTAATATACATATAAAATTTTTAAAAATAAACCAGTAATCTAGTAAGTAGATGTTTTTCTGAGTTCTGTAGGCCACTCTAGCAAAGTAATTGAAATTGAAGAGGGGGTCATTGGAAGCCCTTCTATAGCTGGTGGGTCAGAAGCACAGGAGACAACCAGCTTGTGATGGGTGGGGGCTGGGGGCTGAGGGGCAATCTTACAGGACTAAAACTTTCTGCAGGATCTGACATTATCTCCAAGTGTGAGATATCGCCATGAATGCTGATATCACCATTAACTCAATTAACTCAAGTGAGTTAAATTTTTTTAAAGAATTTATTTAAATTTTTTTAAAAAGAATTTATTTTATGCATACAAGAACTGGGGTGTAGGCCAGAGGTGTGGGGTGGTGAGAGGATTCACCAGAGACAGAGCAGGGAGCAGAACAGGCAGATTGACCCAAGTATAGTGCTGAGGGGAGTAGCGGGTGAGGCAGGAGAGGTCTGCTGTGCCATGTGGGAATCTCCCTGGCCAGGGATCAAACTTGTGCTGCAGTGGCAGCGGATAGCTTCATAGGCTACGAGAAAACCCCTTGCACCACCAGGGAGGCCCTAATTGAGTTAAATTTTAGGATACCTACAGGAAAAAGACAAAACTTGCAGGCAAACCATAAATCTGAGGCATACAGCAGGGGAGGGTGAAAGAAAGGGGTCAAAACAGGAAGGGAAGAGCACAAGGGACTATGATGACAGGTCAGGGGTGCTGTGGTGGTGGGAACACTACGAGGACTACACCTGAGAGGAGAAACCAAACAATGTACAAAAATTAACAATGACGTAAGAAAATAAAAAATAAAATATTGCCCAACTGAAAAAAACAATTTTAGGACACTGAGCTGGTGTCAGAGAATTGCTTGATGATAAGGAAAAACCCTTCTCCCGTGTTGAAATTGGTGACCAGAATCATCACCCGAATTTCTGATCCTGCTTTGAGGAAAAAAAATCAGTCTTCATTTAAAAATGAACCATTATCATCATCAGGCATTTATTAAATAGCAAAGTGAATGTTTCATAATTTTAATGAAAGGCTTTAAAGGAAAAGATCAATAAGAGGTGTTTTACTTGATTTCAAATTAGAAAGAACAGAGAACTCGTAATTATTTAAGTCCTTTGAAATAGCTTGGTATCCGTTAGCAAAGCATGATTCAATTCGGTTAGTGCAGTCACGTTATGCTTGACGGTACAGATAGAGTCACCAAGGATTTCATTTTCTTGGCAAACTTGCCACCTGAAGTATAACTGGTTAATAAATTGTGTCTGAATTATATTCATTTAAGACTGCAGTAGAATTTCTTGGCAGACGTTCTTTTAATGGGCTCTAATCTAAGAAGTTTTTTTGAAAGTAATGCTGTAATTGAGCCCCTGGCTTTGGAGCGCGGCTAAATGCAGCCAAAGGCGAGAATCAACCGCTGAGACAAATGGCATCACGGATTGACGTCAGAAATTTTATTTCCTGGAATCACTTGGATCATCAAAGTCTAATTGACTAGTCAGCCGAGAAGGGAGAAAATAACATGTCAGTGTATGTTTTTCATCAACTGATGGGTATCCTCAATTTCTCATCCATCACCTCTTGTCTCCATGTGAACAGGGTTGCCCAGCAGGCGCGGAATCCGAGCCCCCCCCCCCCCCCCAAAGAACCGGTTTTCCTTCAGAGAGGAAAGAATTTGACATGGAGACCAGAATTACAAAAAAGCAAAAATAGTACTGATAAGAGGAAGGACAGGAAAGCTCTTGAGCAGAGAGGGATCCTGAGTGGATAGCCATAGAGGGCACAAGAAGTAGGTGTTTATATGGGTGTAGCGGGCAAGGGAGTTGGGGATTGGCCGTTAGGTGTCTCGCCATGTGTCTCTTGCTGATTATCTGGAATCACAGGGTCTTCTAGGCTATCTAGGCCCACTGAGTCTTCCCACATTACCTGGCCTGCCTTCAGGAACCAGCTTTGGCCCATTTTATTTTAAGCATTGTGCTATTGTGTTACTATTCTGAACAGGTATTTTTAATTGAGTTTGTTTTGTTTTTTGAAGAGATTTATTTTTTGATGCATACAAGCTGGAGTGTAGGCCAGAGGTGTGGGGTGGTGAGAGGATTCACCAGAGACAGAGTGGGGAGCAGAACAGGCAGTTGACCGAAATGTACTGCAGAGGGGAGCAGCCGGTGAGGCAGGAGAGGTCTGCTGTCCCATGCGGGAAGCTCTCTGGCCAGGTGTGGGAACTCGTGCTGTGGCTGCAGTAGATTTGGATAGCTTCATCGTGCTGCGACTTAACCTGTTGCACAACCAGGGAGGCCCAAGTTGGTTTTTTTCTGTTGTTGTTTTTTAATTTTTTTAATTTTTAATTTTTATTTATTTATTTTTAAAGATTTATTTATTTATGCATGCAAGCTGGGGTACAGGTCAGAGGCGTGGGGCGGCGAGAGGGTTCCCCAGAGACAGAGTGGGGAGCAGCACAGGCAGATCGAGGGAAATACACTGCTGAGGCGAGCAGCGGGCGAGGCAGGAGAGGTCTGCCGCACCATGTGGGCATCTCCCTGGCTGGTCATCGAACTTGCGTGGCGCTGCCGGCAGCTCCACAGCGCAGTGCTTAACCGCTGCACCACCTGGGAGGCCCTGTTGTTTTTTTTTAGATTTTATTTACTTTTGCATAGAGGAGCTGGAGACCAGGCCAGGGGTATGGGGTATGGGGTGAAAGGACCCACCAGAGACAGAGTGGGGAGCAGAACAGCAGATCCACTGAAATACACTGCTGAGGGGCAGTGGGCAAGACAGGAGAGGTCACCTCACCATATGTGGGCCAGCTCCCTGGGCAGATCTAACCCAGGCCATACCAGTGATAATGATGAGACTTAACCCCCAGGCCACCAGGGAGGCCCCAGGTATCTGAGTTATAAAGTAGCCATGGTGATTCTAATAAACGGAATTTGTGAATCACTATTTTATAAAATAATCATAATAATAGATAATATTCACCAAGTATTCATCAAGAGCTAGCCATTATGGCAACACTTTAGATGTGTTTTCATTCTTAATCCTCACAGCAGGTCACATTTGGTCAGGTACCATCAGCAGATAAGGAAACAAGCTGAGAACTCAGTAGTAATTTGTTAGTGGAAAATCTTGGGCTTAAAGCCAAAGGCCTCTGGTTTTAATGTAGCTGCAAGATGACTCAGGGAGCAGGTTTGCTACGGGAGCTGCACAGACGGGTCTAAAGGGAAGGAGGAGTTCTGGAGCCCTCGGTGGCTTTTTATGCTTATTAATGGTTTCTTATGGAGAGGCAACCAGGTACAGGGCAGGCAATGGGGCCAGGGGGCCAAGAGGCTGGCAGGCCTCCCAGCCCCCAGCAAATCTTCCCTCTCTCGGGCTCTCTGATGGTGTCTCGTGGCCTCTGCTGCACCCCACACAGAAGGTCCTCTGCTTCTCTCTGTCGCTTCCGTTGGTGCTGCTGCTGCTGCTGCTTATAAGCCCAGTCTCCGGCTCAGGTGTGCCCACTCATGCAGGCTCACACCCCACTCCAGGTGCCTACCATTGGGCATGCGCGTAGGCCTGCAGCGGTCTATCATTGAGGGGAGGGTGGAAAAACCTGATAATTCTTGTTTACCCTACAAACACCCATGCTCTTTTGTGCCAGGCATTTTTTAAAGCTTTCAGTTATTTGTAGGATTCTCTGATACCTCACTTCTCAAATTATGGTCATTGAAGGACTTATCTCCTGGGAATGTGTTAGAATTGCAGAATCTCAGGCCCTCCCCGATGCTGTGAATTCGAATCTGCATTTTAACAAGATGATATCTACAATTATCTATCATTCAAGTTTGAGAAGCATGGTTTGAATCTAATTTATTCATTTGTACCTCATCTCGTCAAAATAAATTATAGTTTCCTATTACATATATTATGAAAATGCCTGATATCTTGAGCAATAGAAGACATTCATGTATGAGCTGCAATTCATTCATTAACTAGATTAACTGAACTAATGTTATTATTTCTCACACAGACCATTACAATTATCTCCTATTTGATTTCTTTTCCTCTAATCTCCCCAATCCTGTAACCACTCAAGCCATTTTTTTTTTAAATAAAGCAGTGGTTTATTTTACTAAAATAAAATTTTGATGAAAGATCTACTCTCATAAGGTACAGGTGCAGTTGTTTGTGTGTGTGTGTGTGGAGGGCTCATCGCAGCTCTGTCTTCATAGCTTCTCCCTGTCCCCTAGACCTTCCCCCATCTGACCTCTGTGCATTTGTGGAGCACACATGAGCACCCTTGCTCTCGCAGTCCTCCAACATGGCATCGTAATTCCTTCCTTATCAGATACATTACCAATGGTTTAGTAATAATTGAAATACCAAGATTTGTGATAAATTTAGTTTAAAATAACTTGGAGTAGAGTCAAGTCATGCTGTTACTTGCATTTCAATATCTTTCTTTAGGATGAAAGTCCCCATATCAGTTGCATATGGAAAATGGAAGATGCCATCATAGATGTCACCACACCACGGGAGAAGATTGAGTTATGGATTGGGGCTGGCTTCCATGTTGCTGCAGGGTGTTTCCTTAAAAATATTGTTACAGGGCCTCCCTGGTGGCGAAGTGCTTAACACTTTGTGTGCCGGTGCCCTTTCAGTTTACCAGCCCTTGGGGCTGGCCATTTTCTGTGCCACCGCATGAATGGTATAAACATTCAATAAAACACACACAACTCCTGAACTACCGGATATTAAAAAAACTCTAATAGCTCTCATAAAACACCTTACACTTTCACCAAAACAATGTGTAAAGCTTCTAGACTGAGTACAATCAAAGAAATAGCTCCTAATAGTTCCACATAAATCCACCGTGGCATGAAAAACTGGAGACGAGATGAACACATGTTAATATGTGAGCTGCCACCTGATACTGGTGACAAAAACACATATTAATATGTGAGCGGACCACAAAGTGTTAAGCATTGTGCTATGGAGCTGTCAGCAGTGGCGACGTGAGTTCAATGCCTGGCCTGGGAGATTCCCACATGGCGTGGTGGACTTCTCCTGCCTCGCCCGCTGCTCCCCTCAGCAGTGTATTTCAGTCAATCTGCCTGTTCTGCTCCCCACTCTGTCTCTGGTGAACCCTCTCGCACTCCCCCCCCCAACACCTCTGGCCTACACCTACACCCAGCTTGTATGCATAAATAAATAAATCTTTAAAAAATAAAAAAGAATAATAAAATCACCCTCTTTGCTTATAAACTCAAGCCTCCACAGTCTACAGGGTTAAGACCAATCTGTTTACTCTCATTTGTCTCTAATTCCTCTTTTCATTCCTTCCAAAGCCCTCCAGGATCCCTGTTCCCCACCCATATCCAAACATGACCAAGCTTCCATGATTCTGTGTCCTGGAAGTAGGAAAGGAAACGAGAGTGGAATCCTGACCCTCAGTGCCTGGTTCTGACCCCTTCAAGCTATTCTTCCCGTCTTTGTGCTCTTTGATAACTTTATCCCTCTACATTTGTCCATGAGTTAGGAAGACAAGTCTTACCATGGTATCCTCGAGCCGGGAAAACAGTGAGACAAGTTATTTCTTCCTTTCTTACTGAAGCAAATCAAAAAAAGCTACCTTATATTTTAGGGATTTTAGAGCCTTTTTTTCTTTTGCCTAAGGTGACACTTAGAAATACTGCTTTGACTAAAAATAAAATACAGTGTGCTCTGCTGAGCTCTAACTTAGCATTACTTGTTTAAGATCTAGATTTTCTATATAAACAAGAATTATTTATGCCGATTCCCTAAAGAAGCACCAGTACATTATCAGCCCAATCATTTTCCATTTGCGTGAGACACACATTAGGAATTTCCTTCTTCATGCCAAATCCAGCAGAACCAGGCTTTAAAAAAAAAAAAAGTAATTCATTAGTTTGGAAATAGTCAGTGACAAGAGGTAATTGATCTATTTCAATTTGTTCTCACAGGAGCTAGCTTTTATTTCCTTGCCTCATGGCCCCCTTTGATTTAGCATATGCATTTTCCAGAAAATTCTTTTCTTCCAATTCATGAGGTGCAAATTTTAGACTACGTAAAATCACAAATGTGGACCTCTTGGTCTTAATCTCTACTTTCCTGCTTTAACTAAATACAGAAATCAGACACACCCATGTTTCCCTCTCCTGCCTTCACTCTCCTCTCAGCATTCTGCCCAACCTTTACTCTCTGCCTCCCCTCCCCCATGGAGATTTTAGTTTTGTTAAAACGTTTTTACTGTGGCTGTGACTCAAGCCGCTCAGCAGCTACAGAAACACAATGTCATTTAATATTCCAGCCCACAGCCCAGACAGTTTCGCATGGGGTCATTTGGAGCGGAGCTGTTGAGACTGCTTTATGACACTGATTGGCAACACCCTGCTGCTGAAAAACAGACAGCATAAATGCCAGCTAGCGTGCTGAGCAGCAGTTCCACTTCAATACCAGACTACAAATCAGAGCCAATTTAACACAAGTGAATGTTGTAGCCAGATGAGGATGGCACACTAAAGTCACACTCTTGATTCCCTCTGTGTTGCTGGATGAGACGCATTCAATTCATGAATCTATCAGCTCACTCAACGACATTCATAGTGGGTCTATTTCAGGATCAGAACCATGCCAAGGCGATGCTTTGGACACAAAAGGACACCAACACAGCTCCTGCTGCTAACATAGTTGTAGTTTTTTGGAGAAAATAGCAGTCTGTCCAGAAAATATCCACAGGTACAGGTGAAGACCATGGAAATCTGGGAAAGCAAAGAAGATAGCACCTGCCTCTTGTGGGGAATTGAAAGGCAAATTCAAGGTGCTCGAAAGGAAGTGAGATTTGAAGTACGTTTTAGGGGGTCAACTGGATATTTCCAGGTGAAGGAAAGGAGAAGATGTATTCTTGGCCAAAGACACAAGAGATTGATGGTGGCAGTACCAGTAACTAATAAGATAAAGAGGAGGAGATACAGGGTTGGGGTGGAGAGAGCGAATTGTGCGTTATAGATGTTTGCAATGTCTGTGCTGGATGTAATGCTCAAATGAGATCTGGGCTAGAAATAGAGATTTGGGAGTCAGAGTCTACAGTTCATAGGTAAAGTCTGTTGAGTTCATGAAACCACGGAAGAATGTGCAGAGAAGAAAAAAGAGCCCACAACGGAATCCTAGGAACAGCAACAGTTAAGAATGTGACTGGAGACAAGGAAGACGAAGGAGTCTGAAAAAGAATACAGAAGTACTGCAAAAATATAAGTGTGTGGTAGATAGAGGTTTTTAGAAAGATTGTCTTCCTCATTTTTACATCCCCAGGACCTGACATTCATTCAGATATCTGATAAATGAAGGATTTTGGATACTACCCAGGTTAATCTTAGATATGAAAAAAGTGAAACTAAAATTGCATAAGTTATAAAATTTAGATATTCCCTTTACCTTTTTTTCCCTGAATTTTTGCTGTGATGTGTCTAAGGTACAGATTTATTTCTGTTTATCCTTCTCAAAACTCACTGTGCTCCCAAAATCTAAATTCATGTCTTTCAAGTCTGGAAATTTTTTAACTGTTTCATTTAAAAATATTTCTTCTTGTATATTCTTTTCTACCAGAAAGTCAGTAAGATGTGTGCGGAGGTTTCCCATTTACTCTACTGAGGATTTGTCTATGCTTGTAAAAGGACATTTGTTATATTTTACGCATCCTATTTAGCTACTTTTTGTAAAAGAAGGATTTTCAACTTACCAAGTCATTCATATTATCAGGAAATGGAGATATAACAATTGCTTTAAGTCTGACTGCTCGTGTATGTCAGTTTCAACCATTCCCAAGTTTTCAGAGAAAAATTTCACTTGCATTTCAGACTCCAAAGGGACATTCAAGTCTCCTATGTCAAATACATCTATCACCTGAGTTGTTGATTTTATGCTTTGCTCATGTTCTGTATCTCAGTTAATATCATTACATCCATCCAGTCTTCCAAATTAGATCCTAATTTTACTTTGAATCATCTGTCTCCACAAATATATCTTCTTTCAATTCCCATGCTTATTCTCTAGCATAAGCTGTCATTATTTTCCACTGGCATTATCATAACTGCCTCCTAGCTTGACCGTCTTCTTATTCTGTATGCCTGTTTCTGCCCATTCACCAAGAGCTTTTGGAATTGTTATTCAGAGTCTTGAATTTAGATAAGTTACTTCTGTGCACAGAAAATTTAGCTAACTTCTATGGACAGAATAAAATTCAAGCTCTTTATATAGCAATAAATGTCCTAAATAATTTGCCTCCACACCTGTACTTGCCACTTTGTATGCACTCTGTTTACCCCAAGTAATGTACTCCCATTACTTTCCTTCCCTATTGTCCCTTACCTTCCTTCACATGTTGAGAATCTAGTTACTCAGTGGTTAATGAGACTTAGACTCCACCGCTAGAATTCATCAACCCCATCTCTGTTTGAACTTGAATATTTAAAGTTCATCATAATATGCCTTCAGGTGTATATGTAGCCATACACTTAATTGGAGTAGCAAGGTCCTTGAAAACATGAAACAAATCTTCTTTGATCCACAACCATTCTACAGTCCAGCAAAACATTCAGAGATTAATATATAGCTGTTGAATTGCGTTGTCATAATATTACAAAAAAGAACTGAAATTTGAGGAATCCATGTCTACTGATCACAGAAAACTCTGAAGGGTTTAGAGTAATAGAAGGAATTTGTGTGTGTGTGTGTGTGTGTGTGTGTGTGTGTGTATACACTCTGCATATATATAGACACATGCATATACATTTACACATATATAGCTCATTCCAAAGTATCAGATTTTTCTGAAAAGTCATTTATATTTGTCTAGCTAAGAGAGTCTGAATAGGTATGGTAAAATGGCTAGCACAATTTTTAATCCCCCATATCCTGTCCCCATTTATTTTCTCTCAGCATGATTTTTTTAAAAAGATTTTTTTATTTATGCATACAAGCTGGGGTGTAGGCCAGAGGTATGGGGTGGTGAGAGAATTCACCAGAGACAGAGTGGGGAGCAGAACAGGCAGATTGACTGAAGTGCACTGCTGAGGGGAGCAGTGGGCGAGGCAGGAGAGGTCTGTTGTGCCATGTGGGAATCTCCCTGGCCGGGTGTTGAACTCCTGCTGCAGTGGCTCTGGATAGCTTCATAGTGCTACGCTTAACCCATTGAACCACCAGGGAGGCCTCTCTCAGCATGATGTTGCAAAAGTGATGGTAGAGAAAGCAATGACCTTCTCTACTACCCCCCAATCAATATCCTAGAAAAGGTAGGGCAAACCAGATACTGGTAAACTACTGTCCTAGTAAATAATTCCCAGATCTACTGAATGACAAGACTAATTCAACATTAAGAGAAAATAATGTATGAAGTATTAAAAAGACCAAAGTCTTTTCTTGGGATCATATGAAGCCAACATTCATTGCTACTCTAGCAATACATGTTACTTGCCAAGTTTAAATGATTTGCTTGAAAAATGGGCAACAAGTTTTAAATTATTCCAAGAGAAATTGACCTTTAAAGAATGTTTTAAAAATAACACTTCCTAAATTCAAAAATTTTAATGCTTTTTCTGCTTTATATAGAATGATTTTTTTTAAAAAAGCAAGAAACCAAATCCAAACCAATTAGTGGAATCTAATTTTAATGAAATTTCTTTCAAAAAGTAATTTTTGCTACTTATTTTTTAAAAATTATTTTTTAAAAATCCCTTTTGCTATTAATTGTGTTGTCTGGTTATTTAGCAAGAGGTAATTTTTCAGTAGGGAGACTTGAAAAATATCACTGGAGATTTTTTTCATGTTAGATCAAATAAATTCGCAGTTTAATATCCTGCCAGAGTTTCGTAGATATTGTTTTTTTTTTCCTTTTCAGTTTATCAGATGACAAATGCCTCCTGATACCAGCCTGCAAACGGGCATGCTGATTTATGTAACCATATTACATCCAGCTTGGGTATATAGGCTTTGGGACCCAAAAGCTTGGGTTCTGTTCTTGGCTTCTTCCCTATTAAGGGGTGACTTAGCAAGTTTCTAACTCATTAAATTTATTGTGAGGATTAAATGAGATAATCTATCTAAAGGCTTATAAGAGTAAGTGGTACATAGGAAGTGTTCAGTATAATTCTAATTTTATTTTATCTTTTTAAATTTTTTTAAATACTTTATTTTTTATGCATACAAGCTGGGGTGCAGGCCAGAGGCGTGGGGGCGGTGAGAGGATTCACCAGAGACAGAGTGGGGAGTAGAACAGGCAGATCAACAGAAGCACACTGCTGAGGGGAGCAGTGGGTGAGGCAGGAGAGGTCTGCTGCACCATGTGGGAATCTCCCCAGCCGGGTGTTGAACTCGAGTCGCCACTGCGGACAGCTCCACTTTAACCTGCTGCGCCACTGGGGAGGCCCCTAATTCTAATTTTATTTTTAATCCTTGATTCCTTCCCTCCCCCCCAGAAAAACACCTAGTAATAGGATTACCAGGTCAAAGGAGAAACACATTCTTAGAACTATTGTTAGGATGGTCATCAACTACCAAGTTTCCTTCAAGAAAGAATATAACACTATCAGAATTATGGAGTGTTCACCTGACAGATACCTGCCACCATAGTATATATCAGTTATTTCAATCTTTTCCAGCCATGGAAAAAAATGACATTGGATTGCATCAACATAATTTCTTGTTCTTAATGAGTGTGGATTTTTTTATAAGCATATTGGCAATTCTTATTCCTTTTTGTGACCTCTTGTGATTAGTCATATCACTTGCTTTTTGCCCAGTTGTGTCATCTGTCATTAATTTGTAAAATTGTTTTCTAAATTAACAATACTTGTTCTTGGTTTTGTGTGTTGCAATTTTTTTTTCTTATTCTGTAACTTCCTTTTATTTTTCAATGCTGTTTTTTCTATACTAAACTTTAAAATTTTTGATGTAGTCATATCTACTTAGCTTCTCATTATGATTTCTTCTGTCACATTTTGTTTGTTTGTTTAGAGAGATTTTCCTATCCAAAGATGAGATAAACACTAACCAATATTATCCTCCATTGTTTTGTTGCATTATTATTATTAACTCATTTCTCTAGAAATAGTTTTGGTGTATGGTGTGCAGCAGGTTCTAAAGGAACTAAATAGTGCTAAATAGTGCTAAGTTGTTATCTCTCCCTTCTATGTAGTCTCTCCCTACTGGGTGGACCAGACCAATCTTGGGGAGGCAGCAAGAGTAAAGGAAAGACAATTGAGGAAGCTAAGTGACCCAAGCCAGCTCACCAACATCCCCACACCTAGAAATAAACTGTTTCCTAGTTCTGGTGTTTTCTCCTAAACAGTGAAGGAGGCCAAAATGAAGACAATGGCATAAGCATCTGTTTTCTTCTTTTTTTTTTTTAAGATTTATTTTTGTTTATTCATGCATACAAGAGCTGGGATGTAGGTCAGAGGTGCAGGGGTGGGGGATGATGAGAGGATTCACCAGAGACAGAGTGGGGAGCAGAATGTGCAGATCTACTGAAATACACTGCTGAGGGGTGCAGGGGACGAGACAGGAGAGGCCTGCTGCATGATGTGTGTTAGCTCCCTGGCCAGGGGTTGAACTCGTGCCACAGTGGCTGGCGATAGCTTGATAGCACTGAGACTTTAACCCCTTGTGCCACCAGGGAGGCACAGCATCTGTTTTCTTTACACTGACAACAAGCATATCAGCAGAAGAGACAGCAGGTCTGCATGCCCAAGAAGTCCCCAAGACTGCAAGCTTAGGGTGATCCTACTAATTTACAAACCAAATCCATCCCTTTCTGCTTTTCACTCTTCACCCATTACACAATTGCCTCCCAAACTCCTCCCCAAGCCCCAAGAGGACTAGAAGGATGAGTTGGTCTGCCTCAAATTATTGCTTATTTAATTTGATTGTGGACTTTAATTTCACTAACACGAGAAGGGAACAAATGGGAGTGGTGCCCACAGAATTGGACTTCAACTCCTCCTCTGTTCTTGGCATATCTCATCCTGCGGCTTCAGGAATGTAAAGGATAATCAGTGCCTTCTCCTTATCTTGTCTGTTTCTCCTTATGTCTCCCTGGATATACTGACTAAAAGTATTTGGGTAGCCTATTTCACTATATACCTGCATACCTTTCTTTTATTTATATAAACCTAAACGAAACTTATAGAACTAAATGAAAAGAGTCTATTTTGGGTCATAGTCATCCCACTTCCTTCAAAATCCTCTAGATGTTACTGATTGTTTTGGGAGGTTTAATGTTTGGAGGAAGTAAGAGAATATGTTAATTTCCTAAATGCTTGGAGAAGCTCTGCCCTCATGAAATTTATAGACTAAGAGAGGACATAAATGACTTGTTTGTGATTAAGAATAAAATGTGCTTTGAATTTGTTCTCATTTTTATATTCCTTGTAATTTTCATGAGATTTGGGAAGGAGAAAATGTACACAGAGGCTCAATCCACCATTGGGAAAAGGGAGTCACCTGGTCTCTTTAGGGTTGGAAAAGGAAGTAGAGCCGAGTTCCCAGAAGGGAAACTTCATTCTAGGATCTTGGCTCCTCACAGACTGACCCCTTGATTTCCACCTAGAAAACACAGTTTGCACAACTCATCTGGCAATTTATGGCCACGCCAGACAGCCAGATGCTTTCTGAAATGGCTCCACTGCCTTAGTACCCAGACAGGTTCCTTCCTTTTGTAGAAGCATCTAGTGAGACTGACTTAAAGTTGAGTCAACATTCTCAAGAACTCTGAATTTGATTTGTTTGGGGATAAGCCTGTCTGATGCAGGGAATCTCACCACTTTATTTCTTTTCAGTTCTTTAATCCTAATGCCAGTGTAAAACCCATATCACTTCATAAATCTGTGATCACTGCAGCATCCTCTCCCCATCTGCTAATAACTTTCAAAATACACATTTTTCACAGTCTTTGTCTTTGTGGAGCTCTTCACTACACTCTTTAACAGCATATTATGGCTCACACTCAATCAGGTGCTTGTGGGTTTGGTTGACGAGGCTGAGGTTTCCCTGTGCCTCAGACGCGTGTGTAAAAATCGAACTAACAGTGTCTCTCCCGCTGCTCTGTCGGGAGCATCAAATAGGGCATCCGCATTTGCCCAAGACTAGGCTCAAGCCCCGCCACCATTATTACTACTTTCTCCTTTACGTCTGAATTTAAAAATCTTATTTTAAAATTGTTTGCAAATTAAAGCCAGCTACTGTTGCTCCACATTGTGTCTGGCATGGTTCCGAGGCTCAGGGCTGCAGGCTACTTGAACGGTGTAAGGGTTTCTGTGCATGCATCAATAAGCTTTTCCCTGCCTATGTGTCTGGGTCTCCAGATTTCATTACCGAAGAGGCCGAGCCCATCAGAGAACTTGATCGGCAGCCAGGCAAGGTTTTTTTCTTCTTGTCCTTTGTCAGGTCTTTGTTCCGCCCCTGGCTACACTCTAACAGAACCACTTACTGGTGATTAAAAGGAGGGGACTCGGCGGCGGGGCGGGGCCTGTCCGGCGCGGGGGCCCAGCGATTGGGTTCACCCTCCTGGGCTGCGCTTTCTTAAGTGCCTGACAGCCGGAGTCAGCCGATCCCGACCGGAGCACCGACCCACCGCCCCCGACGCCGCGGAGACGTCAGCCGGAGCAGCCCCGGCTTGGAACCCAGCTCGCTTGGAGGGTTCGGACAGACGGATAGACCCACCGACGGCGGCGGCGACCTACAGACCGAGGGAGGCGCGCGGGGCTGGAGGGAACAGAAATCCGCAGCGCGAGCCGGAGCCAGACCCGCAGCCTCCCGCCGACAGCGCCATGGACGGCAGCGACAATGCCACCCTGTTCTTCGACCTGTCCTCTCTGCAGCCGGACAACTACACCCTGTCGCCCAACGCCAGCGGCCTGAGCCCCGGCTCGGACTTCCCTCTCGCCCCCACCTCCAGCGCCAGCCCCAGCCCGGGGCTCAGTCTCGGGCCGGGCCCCGGCGTCAGTTTCAGCCCCGGCCCCACTCCGACCCCGGAGCCGACAACCACCAGCAGCCTCGCCGCCGGCGGCGTGGCGACCCTCGGCCCCTCCCCGTTTCCTCGGCCCTGGGCCCACCACGAGCCCCCGTTCTGGGACACGCCGCTTAACCACGGGCTGAACGTGTTCGTGGGCGCCGCCCTGTGCATCACCATGCTGGGCCTGGGCTGCACGGTGGACGTGAACCACTTCGGGGCGCACGTCCGCCGGCCGGTGGGTGCGCTGCTGGCCGCGCTCTGCCAGTTCGGCTTCCTGCCGCTGCTGGCCTTCCTGCTGGCCCTCATCTTCTCTCTGGACGAGGTGGCCGCCGTGGCGGTGCTCCTGTGTGGCTGCTGCCCTGGCGGGAATCTCTCCAACCTTATGTCCCTGCTGGTGGACGGCGACATGAACCTCAGGTACTGAGATTCCTGGTCCTTAGACATCTTTTTCCTCCTAACCAACCTCTTTACATCCATGGGTTCAAGACGAAGGAGACAGGAAGGAGAGGCGATTGGAAGGAGGCAAGGTTGAGGGAACAAGAGAGTGGAGGAAGAGTTGAAGCCTGGGTTGCAGAAGTTAAGGCAGACATGCAGAGGTGGTGCTGGAGGGGGAAAGCTCCTGACGGGGCTCTTGCTGCATTACCGGCCTTAATGTCTCACCCACAGCGCTGCCTCAGCTCTGTCTCCTTCCCCGGTGCTGGGCTGAGGGGGCAGGTCTTAGACCACTGCAAGACAAAGGGAACTGGGAAGACACGCTGAAAGTGCAAAATCAAAATAGGGCGAGAGGCCCCAATAAAGACAGGAATCTCACCTAGCAGACAATGTACTTGGACAATGTAATTGAGTTCAATCCAACAAGTTGCATTCAGCAGCTTTACCATGTCTAACAGGGTGACTGGAGGTAGGATTCAAAAGAAGGGACATGTTCCTTCCTTTCAGAATCTTCCAGACTGTAGCCAGCTGAGTACCCTTATAAAGTGAGGGCAGCAGTGCTGATGGTTTTAGAGTTGCCCTCCCCGAGGTTCATGTATTAGTTGGGGTTAGAGGTGCTGCTCTTGGCACTATCCTGGAATGAAGCAGGTTCTCCCCAACTTCAAGTCTGGGGAGTTGTGGACTTCCCCTTTCTCTTCTAAACCATCGTGCAAGAGCCAAGTTACCCAATGAGCAAGAGAGGCTCTTTGACCAAAAGCCCATTCTGATTTCTGCCCCCTCTCTTTTCTGCAGCATCATCATGACCATCTCCTCCACACTGCTGGCCCTGGTGTTGATGCCCCTGTGCCTGTGGATCTACAGTCGGGCCTGGATCAACACCCCTTTAGTACAGTTACTGCCACTAGGGGCGATCACCCTGACGCTCTGCGGCACTCTCATTCCTATTGGCTTGGGCATCTTCATTCGCTACAAATACAACCGGGTGGCTGACTACATTGTAAAGGTGAGGTCTCTTCCCTACCCATACCTAGTGGGCCTTGGTCTCTGTCCCATAGCTGAAATGCTAAGAAGTTAGGGGAATGGAGGTCAGGAAGGAAAGGACTTGGCAGGGTGGATAAACTTGAAAAAAAGACTTCCCCAAAGATAATTTTCACATTTTGGAATTTCAATAATTATAGCTTTAATTAAGACATAACCTAATTAATAACAGCATAAGAGAATTGTTGACGTATCATGCAGAAAAAGATATTCTCTTATAAAGCATCAATTTTCCAAGAATAAATTGTGTATTAAATTAAAGCAGGTAAAATAAAACTATTTCAGTAGAATGCGTGCAGCATTTTAGAAGTGCATCACTGTGTTTTCAAAGTGGAACGCCAATTGAGAAATTCTGTAGAATATTCCTTCAAAATATTTTATTAATTTTTTAAAATGGCTTTTTTAGCAGGTTTTTTAATGTTGACTGAAGAAAAATTTTAAATAGTTGTAAAATAAATTTTCTTTGAAAACTCAAAAAATAGTGGTGAGAGTAAACCATGAACAAGATTCTGACTTTAAGAAGTTAGTCAAATAGAATACATAACTAATTATTGTAAAATGCACAGGTAAATTCCTTTAGACAAATGAAGAGACGGAGTCACTCAAACACATCAGCTATGTAGATTTAAGAAGACCTAATCTTTTGTATTTTATTTATATTAATTTATTTTCTAAAGGATTCTGATTGTATAGAGGGGCTAACTTTTATTAACATGAAAAATAGAGGATTCTTTTCTGTATGTGTATCCAGCCTTGAGTAAAAAGAAATTGTGCTCTATAATAAACATATATATGAATAAAAAAAGTATGTACATGTAAATGCATGTTTGATAAAAAATAGAATATACCCAAAGATAATCTTGAGGTGCATCAATAACTTATTAAGCTTAATCACTGAACCAATACTACTAATGTGAATGAATGTAAATTCCTATAAGCCTTAGGAATTTTAAGGAAAACTCAACCAAATAAGTTATCTCCATGCTAAAAACAAATTATTTTTAAATAACAGACAACTCATTAAGATTGAGATTAATGAGAACCTATTCCTATTCATTAACCAGTGTAACCCTAAGATATGCCTTCTACATTTTTATACTTTTGCAAACACCTTAAGTTGACATTCAACATCAATGTTCATCCCAAAGATTTAAAGTAGTTCAAAGGAAACTGTGGAGTCAATGTATACACAATGGGGAATCAGATTTTGTGTCAAAGATTTTAAGGTGAACATACTTTGAAACAATATAAGAATAGTGAGGATTTATAATTGTTTGGTTGGTTTCTGCTAATTGTACATTTATACTATGAGCACCTTAAATATTTTTTTCAGCTTCTTGTGGGGTAGCCTTTTGACCAGATAAATTATAAATAATTTTTAAGAGAGAATAAAGTATCTGCCAATCTCATAGGCTCCAAAGGGGTTTCCTGTTAGATAATCAGGGAACCAGAAGCAAATCTTAAACTGTTCTTCTAGATCTCTAGTTTCCCCTATGAACACCCCATTTATTTAAAAAATCAAGCTAAGTACCAGTCTGAAGGGAAAATAAGAGAGAGATTATTAGGTTTTCACGTTACTATTAGAGAATCTGCAGTAAGAAATGTACCAGTGACATAATGTGTTATACAAAGTCAGTTGTACTCTAAAATCCATCTATTATATGTAATCATTCTAAGCATCATCAGAGTATTCTAGGTGAGAGATTTCTTATGAACAGATTTTAGAAAGGGGGGGAGGGAGTATATAATTTTAAAGAATTCCTCAAAACTTATACTTACATTTTTTCTCTTACATAATCTTAAGAGTTGGTAATTACTTCAGTATTGCTCACAGTTCTGTGAGATGTAAATTATTTTGAAGGTGAAAAGTATCACAGCACATTTCATAAATGTTAGTGGCCTTTTACCTTGAGTATAAATCCAGAACTAATTTCTTATTGGTTCCTGTTCAGGGGAAGTAATATCCATTTGTCTACTCCATTGATTCAGCATACCATATCTGGTGTATTGGGCTCAATTCTAACTGCTTTGTTTTTAAAAGGCTCATTCACAAACATCATGCTCAGGACAGACTCCAAAACAAATTTATTTGATGGAGGCTGAAAGCCTGGGGAAGGGTAGGCTTCTCCTATTTTTTTAAAACTATGGAAGAACTATTTGGCTGGAGAAAGTCTGGCTGTGCTGCTCCCGAGGGCCTATTCCAGACAATGGCTAGCCATGATAGAAGGTGCATTGTCACTGGACAGATGGACAAGCCTCCAAACATTCATGCTGTCTGGCTGTCTCCTGAAGAGGTCATGCACCCATCTTCATAAATATTCTGTAAAGACATTTTATGGCAAACATCTCCATCTTGTGTGCAAGGTTGGATTCTTGATGGACCTCTTCTTCCAGGAGCCTAGGATTCTCTTGTCTGAAATTCCTCAGCTCTCTTTTTTTTGATGGCTTATCTCTTTTCTTTTACTAGGTTTCCCTGTGGTCTCTGCTAGTGACGCTGGTGGTCCTTTTCATACTGACTGGCACTATGTTAGGACCAGAACTGCTGGCAAGAATTCCTGCAGCTGTTTATGTGGTGGCAATTTTTATGCCTTTGGCAGGCTATGCCTCAGGCTATGGCTTAGCTACCCTCTTCCACCTTTCCCCCAACTGCAAGAGGACTGTGTGTCTGGAAACAGGTAGTCAGAATGTGCAGCTCTGTACTGCTATTCTAAAGCTGGTCTTTCCTCCGCGGTTCATAGGAAGTATGTACATGTTTCCCCTACTCTATGCCCTTTTCCAGTCTGCAGAAGCAGGGATTTTTGTTTTGATATATAAAATGTATGGAAGTGAAATATCGCACAAGCGAGAGCCTCTAGATGAAGATGAAGATACAGATATTTCTTACAAGAAACTGAAAGAAGAGGAAATGGCAGACACTTCCTATGGCACAGTGAAGGCAGATAATTTAATCATGATGGAAACCACGCAGACTTCTCTCTAAACATGGAGATACCCAGGAGCGTCCATCTTGCTGAAATATCATTTCGTATTTATGGTCTGTGGTAGTGCATATGGTTTACATAGAGGACAACAATGGGTCCATTCACATACATGTAACAATTACGATCTTGACATTGTAAGGTTGCCTTGGTGTATTAACCAAGCGTTTTCAAGATTACAAACCATTGTCATAATATAAGTTGCACCTGGGGCTGCTAATGTGAAGCCCGAACCAGTTAAATGTGCTTTTGGTTTTCACCATTACCAAATTCTATGACTATTTAAAATATGTAAATTCTTAGAAAACAGGGTCTCAGAAATGTAGAATTTTGGTGCATTATCTTAAAGAATAAAAACAAGCTATATTTGTGAAGCATAAGAGTTCAATGTAATTGCTGTACAAAAAAAAGTGTGCTCGCTCACTTGTGAATACATGACAATGTTGAATTTTGACCTGTATTCAGAAAAATTCCCAAGCAGGTCAATTAAACAATGAAATACAATATTTTATTGTCGAACCTGTATCAAACCAGAACATTACATTAGTGTATTTGATTACTTGATCTGATATATGTATTGGTAACGAACAGCCAACATTTTTACAGTGGACAAGGCATTTAAAAAAATTTCTACCTATATGTAAACACAACCCAAATCAGTTTATCTTTTGGAGGGCAATTCGGTTAGGAACGGTTGTAGAATTAGAGAACAGCAGTAGTCATCCGTCCCTCGAGGTCACCCTTTGAAAAGAGGAGAGAGGACTTGAGAAGGAGGGAAGGAAACAATTAGCCAAGATGTGGATGCCGTATCCTGCCTTCTCTATACACTTACTGAAAGGGTTAAACAGGCAGACGTCTCAGAGCGGCTGGGAGATCATTAGATAAACCATACTCTGAGGTCCTGAGAAAACAGGCCTCAAACAGCAGCTATTTGGCCCACTTGCCGGAGGCACCTCGCCTCAGCCCCTGGGCGGCCGGCGCAGACACCTGGAGCCAACTGGGTGTGGGCACCCCCCGCTCAGCTGATCCCGGTGATGGTCCACTCGGAACCGTCTTCACCTCGGATCAGCCCTGGCCTCGCCAAGAAAGCCCTCTTTTCAGATCTAATGGTAGGTGCCGACCACCCGGGGTGTGAATGTTCCACCGAGAGATGTCACCGAGGGGGCGCCCGCAGCTGGCACCTTCTGGACGGCGGGGAGGGTGTAGGGAGCGGCGCGGGGCGCAGGCGGCGGGGGGCGGGCGCGGGGCAGCTTCCGCAAGGCCGCCTATTTAGGGCGCGGCGGCGGGCGGGGGCTGCTGCGCTTATGGCTGCCCTGGGGGACGAGGTGCTGGACGGTTACATGTACCCAGCGTGCGCTCCCTACGCGTGCCCGTACCCCCTCGTGCCCGCCGCCAAGGGGAAGGGCGTGGCGGGCGGGGGCGGCTGGCGGCCCCAGGGCGGGGGCTACCCTCCGGCTCCCTCCGCTGCGGGGGCGGCGGCGTCTTTCCCGGGTTGCGGGCAGCTGACGGCCGCCGACTACTTCGACAGCTACCAGCGGGCGCAGCTCATGGCCCTCCTGTCGCAGGTGAGCCCCGGCCTCGCCCCGCGGCCCCGCAGGGCCAGCAGCCGCGACGTGGCGGTGCAGGTGAACCCGCGCCGCGACGTGGCGGTGCAGTGCTCGCTGGGGCGGCGCACGCTGCAGCGCAGGGCCCGCGACCCCGGCCCCGCTGCCGGCCCCGGAGCGGACGGCGCGGCGGCCGCGGGGGGCGGCGGCTCGGCCTCCCCGTCGCCCCCCCGCCGGGGCCCGGAGCCGGGCAGCCCTTCGAGCGGCGCCCCGCGGCCCGTGCGCTTCCCGCGCACTGTCGCTGTGTACTCGCCCGTGGCCTCCCGCCGCCTCACCACCTTCCTGGAAGGGGCCGAGACCGGGGCGGCCGAGCAGAGGCCCGGGGCGCCGGAGGGGCCACTCCCTTCGAGGCCCCGAAGCCCCGAGGAGGGAGAGGAGTCGGCGAGAAAGGCGCCGCAGCTGCGGCAATCCGAGGAGGAGGAGGAGGAAGAGGCGGCGGCGGCGGCGCAAGCCGTGGGGCAGGCGAGCTGGGCGCCGCGGGAGGCCGGCGGAGGCGAGGTGGTTTCGCCGAGCGCGTCGGGGAGCACGGAGCAGCCCCCGCCGGTGGGGAGGACCCAGGACGTCGCGGGCGGGAGATCGTCGCCGCGGAGCCTGGAGCTGGGCAGGGAGCGCTTGAGCTTCCAGGTGAGGCGCAGTGGGCCGGGGAAACTGACCAGGGGCGAGCGCGGGGGCTTTCTTGAGCTCCAGCCACGTCTGCGCCCTTCCGCAGCCGCCGACAGTGGCGTGTATTGTCTTCCTCCAACTGCAGAATTAAGTCCAGCATAGCCGGCTGTTACTAGCTGCCACTGTGAAACTTTGGCTCCCTCGGTTGGCCGAAAAGATGCCCGTTTAACATTCTTATTCAGAGCATCTTTGCCCTGCAAAACCCTGACCGTGTTGTACCCTATCAGAAGGTGAACTTAATGGCAGGAGAGTCGCTTCCTAAAGGATCCCACTCATGTTTCTGAAACCCACTTTAATTCCTTAACCGGACCACTGCGGTCCAGGTCTGCTCTCTCCCCTGATTCTTGCCCGCATCTACTGGAAGCTAGAATCGCTGAAGTGCCGCCCTTAGGATTTTTCCTTGCACCAAAACAAAACAGCTTGTTTAGAAATATATTGCTGTTGATGCTGTTGAAGCATTTGGGCCGTTGTTACCTTTGCCTGAGTGAGTAGTGGGGGCAGGGAGGGTGTAGGGTGATTTAAGCAGGCTTTTTGTGCCACTAGCCTCTGTGGCTATCACCTGTGGTCTTGACTGTGTTGATGCAGAAGGCGTTTGGGAGCGTGGGTGCGAGCTAGGCGTGCCTGATGGTAGACACCTGGAGTATGGATATGTGAGCATGCGTAAATGTGCACACCTGAGGCCTGGAGGCCAGGTATAAAAGGGCCGAGTCACTCAAAGGAGGATGGATAGGAGAGGACAAGAGATGTGACTACAGAAGAGGCAAGATCAAAAGAGGAGGATAGCAAGAACCCAGAGAGAACATAAAGGCTTGTGGGGGGCTGGAGTCCCAGTTGCCTGGGGATCCCCCCCACCCCTGCCTTGCCAGGCTTGCCACTACAGAGGGTCAGTTCGTGCAGGCTGAACCCTAAGGATTTGGAGTACTCTGAGGGCAGTTGTGACCTGGTAGCAAAAGGTGTTAGAGGCCAGGGGGAGTTCTTTGGGTTTCCACAGGATTTCTCTCAGCTGCAGTTTGGTGGGGGTGGGGGGGTGGGCGGGGGGCGGGGAAGGGTTTGGAGAGGGGTGTAAGGAAAGGTGAGCATGAGGAAGCCAGAGTGGGAATCTCCCTGGCTGGGTATCAAACTCGTGCTGTAGTGGCTGCAGATAGATTCATAGTGCTGCCCTTAACCCATTGGGTCACCAGGGAGGCCCAAGCTCCACTTTCTTGAACTTCAGTTGGCTCACCTATGAAATTGCTCCAAGTGCTTTCCAAAATCCTTTCAATTTTAAAGGTCTGACTCCAAAAACTTTGCAACTTTTCTCTTACTGGGAGGGAGGAAGAAGATTAAGAATAAGGTAATGCTATTTTAGCCCATAACTAAAGTATGAATTGTAGCTTTGTCACATGTAGACTTCTGGAAATTGAACTAGCAGTGTAATTGAACTGGAAAGCAATCGGGTGAATACAGTATTTTTAGGAGGCAGTATTAACTCTTTGATTTAACCACTTTGACATGTATATATTCTAACATCTGGTTTTATCCTACAGAGAAAAGCTCCCCCTAAAGAATCTTTTCAAAGAATCCTGAATCTTTGGCCTGTTCCTTATCTGTCTGCGAGAAAACCTACTTAATAGTTTGTCAGTTAACTGACACTGAACCAAGTTAATCTGGCCCATAAACTTTTTCAGGCCCCTCCTTAGTGATTTGCTTGATTAAGCCAAGTCCATTACAGTGTTATAGAGACAAATTCCAACCTGAACTCCATGATCTGGAGTTAAGTTGCCAGTTTTAAGACTCAAACACTGTAGATCCTCTGAAATGAAGGGTAACTCTACCCTTTTGCTCAGTTCTTAGAGCAGAAGTACGGCTATTACCACTGCAAGGACTGCAACATCCGATGGGAAAGTGCCTACGTGTGGTGTGTGCAGGGCACCAACAAGGTAAGAAATGCCACATGAGGGCATCTTTGACGAGTGATCAAGAGGATACTGCTTTAAGCTTTCCCTCCCCCCTTCCCTCTCGTCACAGGTTTACTTCAAGCAGTTTTGCAGAACTTGTCAGAAGTCTTATAACCCTTACCGGGTGGAGGATATCACTTGTCAAGTAAATCAAATGTTTGCATTTGTGTTTGAACTGGGTAGTGGTAGAGGGTTTCAGTATAGTCTCTTGAATGTACTTCGTGAAAGAGGGTACGTTTCTAGGGACCTAAGGTTTTGACTGGTTTTTGATAGGAGTTGTAGAAATAGTACTCAACTGGTAAATTGGGCTTCGTGACTGTTTCCGTCTGCCCTTGAAAATCTTGGTCATGTTAATTAACATCTTTTGAAACCTCACTTGCAGTATAGACAAATGCTTGCATTACCACTGCTCAGGCTTATGTAAGAGGAAGCAAACTGAAAAATGGAATGCCACTCTACTAATATGAGGTGGTAAAGGTTGACTATTTCCTGAAAGAGATTAGGTTATGTTTTTTATGAAGCATATAGCCAAAACATTTAGTATAGTCATCAGGTTTTAAAGTTTGTCTTGCCTGAATGCATGCAAAAGGTAGATGATTTGTTTTAAAACAATTCTAAGTTGCCCAGATTTACGGGGTTAACTGTTAACATGCTGCTTATTAACTAAGCACTGCCCTGTGCTCAAGGGTATAGAACATCTAAAAAGAGAGAAATGATTAAACTTGTTATCACACAGCTAGTGGAGTCTGTCTGATTTGCCAGCTGAGAGAGCCTACCTAGTCAGCGTCCTTGACTCAAGTTGGACATCAGAAGATTAACACCGTAGGGTGGATGGGGAAAAACTAAGTATGACAGTCTTGCCCTACTCTGCCTAAGTCCGTCTAAGGTTCGGAGTGGGATGCCTTAACCACACTGCTTTTGGCTCAGTACTTTAGTGCTATACCTTCTGCCTCAGCTGTAGGTCATTTGCGGCAGGTGGAGGGGCAAGGTCAGCTGCTGATAGCGGGCCTGTCCTACCCTAGTAGGACAGTTACGATAGTCTTACATCTTCTGTTTTCACACTCCTCTCACCCTGTTGATCTCCACTTTTGCTCACCCTTTAAGTGCAGGAAGAGATTTCCTTAGAAAATTTTCATAAGATGTCACAATTAGAAATGACTTCTGTGTAGTATGAGGCCACAACTCCAGGGCTGAAAACTCCGTATTCTGGTACTAGACAGAATAAGATTAGTGCAGGGCTCTGCTTGGAGTTCATTCAGTAAGTATTTGAGTGGACTAGACAAGTAACTGAAGTTGTAGGAAATCACCAAGGGTTTTCTGTATGTACTCTCACTTTGATTTTCCAGAGTTGTAAACAGACTAGATGCTCCTGCCCAGTAAAACTTCGCCACGTTGACCCTAAAAGGCCCCATCGTCAAGATTTGTGTGGGAGATGCAAAGGCAAACGCCTATCCTGTGACAGCACTTTCAGCTTCAAATATATAATTTAAACGAATGTAAAAGTGGTCTTGCTCGGACGTGTGCTAGTGGAGCAGACAAATGAGATCTTTTCATGCCCCTTGCTGCCTCTCCCTTCTGAAAATACTTCTGAAAGGCTGTATTTTTGACAAAGCCTTTAAATAAAGTATTGCAAAGCAATTGCTAAACTGCATAAAATTCTTATGTTTTTAAAAATAAAGGTTTAGGAAAGCTGTCTTGTGCAAACAGTCTGGCCCAGTCACTTTCCTTTTTCTAATCATGGTGTATGGTGTGGCCAGGCTCAGAATTAGCCCTCATAACAATTTAGGACGGGAGGGAGGTGGGGTTCAAAGATGTGAGCTAAAACTTCTATCAGGCAAGATGAGTTGAATAAAAAGCACCTGACTGCTATAAGAGCCTGCCTCTCAGAGGTGGATACGGGCTATGCCTGATATATGAGTTGACAGCTGGGGGTAACCTGAGTCAGAAGCCTGAGTGGCAGGCTGTGGGTGGGAGTGACAGTGCATTGGGTGATCTTGGGTAGGTAAACTACAGGGTGGAGGTAGGTGGGGACTGAGAATGAAATTGATTTGTTAACCCCAGTTTCACGGATGTGATGCAGCTGGGATTGGAATAGGGTGGCTCAGGGAGGACTTAAGATGTTGACGTCATCAAATGGACTTCCCCTGGTAACTTTTGTTTGATAGGCCTCCTAAATGTAAAGATTAAGTGTGATCTGTTTGCAGCTTTAGACTCGACTGACTTGGCCTTCTAGAATTGGAAATGGTGTCTTGTGCCATCTAACAGGGGTTCTCATCCTAACGGCATCTAAGCTTCCTACCCAATTCCCAAGAAAACCCTGCCGCCCAGCTCCGAGCTCCAAAGGTCAAGGATGGCACTTTAGTCTCAGGCGAGTCTGAGTTGAAAGCACATAATTGGAACCAAGTGCTAATTTTGCCTCCCAATATTCTAACCACCCCGTTTGTTAAACCTTCTACCTTAGAAGGCCATACAATAAGTTTGATAACATCATGGGTGCTTGTACAAGGAGTAAGGAAATGTCAAACAGGTTTGAGATCCCAGATACAGCATTTGCTGCCATATGGACCTAGGAAGGTGTCTTGTAAAAGTATGCTTTCCTAGGCCTCTGGTCCTAATGAATTACTCTGAGGGTGAAGACTTTAGTTCCTGGGGGTGCTAACTTAGAGTGAAAACTACCACTTAGGCAGCTTTTCACTTACTACAGCAAAACACAGGTGTGGCCTTTGCCCTCATAGTTTCCAGTGTACTGGGTAAATGGCCATTAATTTCCTCATTAAAAAACGTTAAGTGCTTGTGATAGGGGGATCTGACTTTGGTCAGGGCAGGCATACCTAAGGCTTCAGCTGAGCTGAAGTTTGAGTTGAATTAGGTGAAGAGAGGAACACGTGCAAAGGCCCAGTGGTGGAAAAAGCCAGGAGGCCGCCACGGTGGTAGAAAACTCTGGAGTGGGAAGGGCATGATGGCAGGGGAGACTATAGGCCTAGACTGTGGGGACTTCTTAAACCTCGCTCAAGAGGATTGATCTTCCTGTCATTAGTGAGAACTGAAAGGTTTAAAAACTCTTGTGAGACATGGTAAGAGATTCACCTTTAAAAAAGCCACCCTAGCTGTATAATGGATGCTGGTAAGCCAGTAAGGCGGCTTGCAAAGACCTGATAGTGATGGTGGCGCCCGAGGATAAAGGTGAAGGTGATGTTTTCTGTTAATCTGTTACCTGTTTGGTTGCTGGTAGGCACAGGGATGAGAAACTCATTTGACTCATATGGTATGCAAGTAGTACATAATATGCACTCTGAAAGCATTTGCTAAGTGAGGGGACAATAGAAACATACCTGTAATGAACCCTAAGACATTTACTGTATGGGTGGTTAAATCATTCTTTAATATAGTCTGCCATAATTTTCCTAATGGAGCTGTTAGTGCTGTTTTATGTTTCTAGAAAATGAGAGTCAGATTGTGTTCTTGGCTGGAATTCACACATTTTTTTTTATTGTTATTTATGTCTTTTACATTTTGTATTCCCCTTGGGCAGCCCACCACCAATTCACCCGTGATCCATCTCCATGGTACCCTGTATTCTCCTCTCTTCCATTTTGTGCCCTTATCCTCCCCTCCCCCCCCCCCCCCCCCGC